>SEYY01002994.1:0-40000 GCA_009176605.1 Armadillidium nasatum | reverse complement strand
TATGATATGGGAATTTCCCCGGCGGTTGTGGGATATATACAATCTGTGTATATATCTACTAGGTTGACCGTTGGGGATGGCTGGTTTGCGCAGGGGAGAGGGGTCCTTCAGGGGGACCCGCTCTCACCTCTCCTGTTTAACATAGCAATAGACTATGTGCTGAAAGGTCTGAATGGAAACATCGGGGTAGAGTTCGGGGGTGAGAGGATCGGGGCTTTGGCTTACGCGGATGATGTCGTTCTCTTGGCGTCATCTCGCGAGGGTTTGAATGATTCGCTTAACAGGTTTGTCCAGAGAGCTGCCCGAATTGGACTAACTTTGGGAATCCAAAAATGTATTACATCTGGTCTAAGATGGCTGGGTAAGGAGAAGAAAATAATCGGGGACGTTTCCCCTTTTGAGGTTCAGGGAGAAAGAGTTCCCTCATTATCATGGAGAGGCATTTGTAAATATCTGGGAGCAGAGTTTAGTCTGGGAGGAACTACCAAGTGGGCCGGGGCGAGAATGGTTGAAGATCTTCGGAAGCTCTCGGCGGCGTATCTCAAACCCCAACAGAAGATGATGCTGCTGAGGGCCTACTTACTCCCCAAAAGTTACTACGCCCTTCTGCATCAGAAGGTGTCTAACGGGGCCCTGAGGGGAATTGACAGGGCGATTCGAGCTGCCGTTAGGAAGATTTTGCACTTGCCCGGGGATACCCCGGTCCCCATGTTCCACCACCATCCAGGAGATGGAGGGCTGGGGGTCCCCGAGCTGGAGGTTGTGATTCCAGACCTTAGAGAAAAGTTGCGTTTAAGATTGCTGGCCAGGGGTGGCGTCTGGGAGCATGTCGCGCGGGGCATACAGGCTCCGGTCTCGGGCCGACCTCGCAGGACTCTGGTGTCAGAGTTCTGTGATGGCCTGGGGCTGGGCGAGTCCCGCCGGCAGCCCGGTTGCCACTCCTGGATCAGTGACGGCTCTCAGTTGATGAGCGGTTCGACGTATGTTGAAGCTATTAAAGTCAGACTAGGTGTCATAAACACCAGAGAGCGTGCGGTCAGGGGGAGACCTCACATCCTGCAGGATAAGCTATGCGATCTCGGCTGCCCAAGGATTGAGTCCTTGGGCCACATTCTGCAGGAATGCCCGGCGGTAGCCGGTCTTAGAGTGGCGAGACACAATAATATTAATGACGCCCTCAGAGCTGCTCTGGTGAGGAAAGGTTATAATACGGTGACGGAACCGACGATACCCACGGAGGCGGGTATTCGTCGACCGGACCTGGTGGCTTGGAAAGGAGAGTTGGCGTGGGTGATTGACACCACGGTGTCAGCGGACGGATATGGAGCAAATATGAGCGAATCGGAAGTGTGTATATTATGACACACCGGACATCAGAGCGTGGGTGCGGGCTACTTCGGGCCTTCAATCGGTGAATTTCGCCGCGCTGGTGATGAATTGGCGAGGAGATCTGTGTTCCAGATCTCTAACCATGCTGAGAGCGCTGGGAGTCTCTTCCTCCATTAAGATCTTGGAGGTTCGGAACCTGGAGGGCTCCGCAAGAATAATTAGATTCTTCCGTGCAGCCTCCGGCCGCTGGAGATAACTCAGCCGTCTGCTTTAATTAGCGGACAGGGGTCGGGAGCCTTCTGGTGGAAGACTCTCGCCCATCACGAAACCCGCCCGTGATGTTAAATTATTTTGTACATAGTGGACGTTTAAGGGGTCGGTTTACCCTAGCTCCTTGAGCGGCGGAGATTGCCTGTTGGTAAACGATTGGGCTTGGTGCGGGCTCTACCTTTTGCCAAACTATATGGCTTATTTATTTTATTAAATATTTTATTTATTTATTTATTTTTATATTTACTTATTATTTTTATATTGAGATTATCAGAATTATGTACATCCACTCATTACATATTATACAGGCAAACAGCCAATTTATTGGCTTATTTATTTTATTAATTTATTTATTCATTTTTATTCAGTATATATACTCATCTTTTTATATTATTAAATTCATGGGCATTATGTACATTAAAGTTATAGTCAGACGACTGTTACAAATTAATAGTTAGAGCTAGGGTGCCAGGTCTTCATGACTATCATCTATTTAATGTCCTCTCCTAGTGAGTGCGTCATCATGTTTTCCGGCTGTTCGGGGCTCGGTATTCCGTCCCCGGTGAAGATTAATTCTTTTAATGATTGTAGGTGATAAAGTACAATCAAAATGGTGAAGGTGTTAAGTAGGTAGAAGGCGGGGAATTTTTAATACAAAAATACAAAAATAACTATGACTCTCTCGGCGGGAGTAACTATGACTCTTTGACGCGCTTTGCATTTTTTACAGCAGCAGGGGCCTGAAGTCCCAGTGGTTCGGGGACAGGAAGTAAGAGATCGAGGAGATGATCCCCAAGCGGAATTTCAAGCGTTCAAAGGTCTGCTGAACAGATTGGGGATGAGATGCGGCTCCCCAAGAAGGAGGGAGGAGCGTCCTCCTCGCCCAGCAGATATTGGGGTTCCAAGAAATAGAGCGGCGAGGAAAAGGAAAGAGTATCAGAAACAGCAGCAAATCTACTCCAGGGATAAAGCTGAATGCCTGAAGTATTTAACAGATAGACAAGCGTATGTTGAGAGATCGTTTCCATCTAGAGCTGTAAGAGACGAGTGGGAACGCTATTTTGTTCAGAACCCACGCCTGGGTAGAGTGCCTGACGGGGCAATTCTGTCCGAGGGTCAGAATCAAGAAGTGCTTGACCAACTAGATGGCCCTGTAACGATACAGGAGGTTGAAATGGCTTTGAGAGCCACGAAACCAAGTACGGCTAGAGGATTAGATGGAATGTCATTGAGGGACTTGCAGGCAGTTGACCGCCGGCAGCTTGTTACCATTTTAAACGGCATGTTGGAGTGGGTCCCCGAAGAACTGTATAAGGGTAGAATAACCCTTATACCTAAAATTAACAATCGTCAAGTCTTCGGGGACTACAGGCCGATATGCGTGATGCCTCTGGTGGTGAGGCTCCTGCATAGGATCCTCGCTAGGAGATTCTCTGTAGTGAAACATCACAAGTTTCAGGCTGGCTTTACTGAGAATCGTTCAACCTCTGAAAATGTATGGCTGTTGGACGCCATTATGGGATCCGCAGGATCCGAGGGATCCTCATCTTACCTCGCCCTGCTGGATTTCCAGAAGGCGTTCGACTCAGTCAGCCATAATACGATGGTGGGCCTTCTATACGATATTGGGTTGCCCCCTAGGCTTGTTGGGTATATATCGACAGTCTATGCGAGGGCGGGCCTAACCTTGGGTGATGGCTGGTTTAGGCAAGGAAGGGGGACCCCCTTTCTCCGTTCATCTTTAATGTCACAATTGACTATATATTGAAAGGCTTAAGTGATGAAATAGGGGTTGAGTATGCTGGAGAGAAAATCAACGCCCTTGCGTATGCAGACGACGTAGTTTTAATGTCTTCCACGAGACAAGGGTTAACTCACTTACTGGAAACCTTTGTTGAAAGAGCAGCCAGGTTGGGTCTAAACCTGGGGTTAAGAAAGTGCGTAACATCGGGTAGAAAATGGTTAGGAAGACAGAAAAAGCTGGTAGTAGACAGCGTCCCGTTTACCATCGGACGGGAAGAGCTGCCGGTTCTGCGATGGGGATCAGTGACGAAGTATTTGGGCATAACGATGTCCCCGAGCGGCTCGACTAAATGGGCCGGCGCGGGGATGAGAGAGGCGTTGAGACAGGTGGCGTCGGCTTACCTTAAGCCGCAACAGAAGATCTTATTGGTTCGAGCTTACCTGATTCCTAAATTCTATTATGCTATGCAGCATCAAAAACTGTCGAGCGGTATACTAAGATCTTTAGACTTGACGGTGAGGGCAGCGATTAGAAAAATTCTGCACCTACCCGGTGACACCCCGGTCCCGATGTTTCACGAACATCCCGGAGCAGGAGGACTGGGGATCCCGGAGCTTGAAACAACAATCCTCTCCCTGAGAGAGAATATGAGATAGAAGTTAGAGTCAAAGGGTGGCCTCTAGATATCAGTATCGCAGAACATCGCGATACCGGCCTCGGCCCGTCCGCGGCGTCGTCTGGTGACAGACTTCTGTGACGGGCTGGGGCTGGCTGAATCCAGTAGACAATCAGGCTGTCACTCATGGCTCAGGGGTGGCTCCCTTCTTATGAGGGGGGCCACCTTTGTTGACGCAGTGAAAATAAGATTGGGTGTACAGCACACCAGGGAGAGAGAAAAGAGGGGAAGACCGTATCAGCTGAACGAGGTCCTATGTGATTTGGGGTGTCCGAGAGTTAAGAACCTCGGACATATCCTTCAAGAGTGCCCACATCTGGCCAATCACCGGACCTCGCGACATAACGCGGTGAATGCAGTACTTAAAGATGCTATGGAGAAAAAGGGTTGGGACACATTGCTGGAACCAACGATCCCAACACCAGCGGGGATCAGACGTCCCGACCTAATAGCATGGAAAGGAAATCAAGCAGCAGTTGTGGATACGTCCATATGCGCCGATTCCAACGCGGCGAGGCTCAATGCGGTGTATGATATGAAGGTACGCTACTATAACACCCAGGCCGTAAGGGACTGGGTGATGGAAAGATCAGGAGCGACCTTGATAGAGGTCTCGGCTTTGATAATGAACTGGAGGGGGGATTTGTCCCCCCTCAGTCATAGATTTCTAAAGTCCCTATCAACTTATTTCATCTATTTTGTTGATGGAGACGCGCAACCTGGAGGGCTCTGCGGCTGCCCTCAGATTCTTTCGGGCGGCATCCGGCCGATGGAACGTCCTCGGCGATCGCCTTTAGTAGGCGGAAAGGGGTTGGAGTCTTCCGGTGAAGACTCCCGCCCACTGCGAACCCGCCCGCAGTGTCTTTTTGTATATAAAATGATGACGTTTAAGGTGTTTACCGTCCTCCCTTGAGCTTGGGGTGGGGATAAATAAGAAATAATTTGAATTTTATTTTATTAATTACTTATTTATATATTTATTTATTATATTTACTTATTGTCTTATACTATAAAAATTATTATATCTACTAACACAATACAAATTTCTAAACAACCAACCAAACTATCTGGTTTATTTATATTATTAATTGATTCATTTATTTATTTATTTATTATATGTACTTATTGTTTTATATTATAACTTCATCTGAATTATGTGCATCAAAATTACTAACTTAGCAATTGCCTTCAGCTAAATTTGGGCCTTCAGCCCAAATATTATATGGGCTTTCCCTCCCCTCAGGAGGGTTTTATGCCTACAGAAACCTCCATCGCCCTTTGAGTTCGGGCGACGGTATTCACCTCGCCAGTGAATTTTGGGTTAGTTAATGTACAATACGAGTACATTGTCATTGGTGAGGGTATAAGGCGGGGAAATAATAATAATAATAATAATGTAACTATGACTCTCTCGGCTGGAGTAACTATGACTCTTTGACGCGCTTTGCATTTTTTATTGGAATTTGTAAAGTGCCCACTATATTTACTCAAAAATTTTATATTATAACATCATCTTATATATAAATATTTACCTTCTACTAACCCTCAAACAAGTTATCCTAATGCCTGTGACCAAACTATCTGGTCTGTTTATGATATTAAATAATTTATCTATTTATTTGTTTATTTTATTTTGCTCATTAATTTTATGTTATAATATTTATCTTCATTATGTGCATCACTTGACTAACAAACTTTAAGTGCCTTCAGCAAAATTTGTGTCTTCAACACACAAGTCTTTGGGCTTTTCCTCCAATCAGGAGGTTTTTATGCCTTTGAAACTACCCTACCCTCTTGAGTTCGGGTGGGGGTATACACCCACTTGTGAAGATTATCATTGGAAAGTGTATAAATAATATACACTGAGTTGGTGATGGCTTCGGTGGGGAAAGTAGGAAAAAAAAAAAAAAAAAAAATGTAACTGTAACTCTCTTGGCGGGAGTAACTATGACTCTTTGACGCGCTTTGCATTTTTTATTGGAATTTGTAAAGTGCCCACTGTTCTCATAGTGACTGTTGGGAGACCTCAAGTTTAGGAGTAACTATGACGGCGGGAGTAACTATAACTCTGATAGGTGTGTCTTGATTTTCTTGTTTTACTTGAATTTTGAGGGGTGCCTCCAAAGGTATAGTTGCTGTTAGAAGACCTCCAAGTACTGGTACCCGCTGGATACTGTTTTGGCTTGTGGCACTCAATCCCGGGTCTCTCCGTAAGTAATTACGAGTAGGGTCCCGAGTGAGGTGAACCAAGCCCGAACTGAGCTGACTTCTAACCCCAATCCGCGGGGTACGTTAAAGTCGAACTCTAGAAATTTACATCCTTTTCTCCTGGAAATTAACCAAGGAGGGAAAGACCCTTAGCGGCAGAGAGTGGATGGCGGAGGCTGGTAATCTTTGGGTATATGAGTTCAGCGGGCGCAGTTTTGCCTCAAAGACAGGGCTGGGGGTGCATACCCAGAAAGTCCACAGAGAAGAGCATGAGCGGAGAGCGCTGGCGCAAAGAGGAGAGAGGAAGGTTAGATGGACGGCCGAAGAGAAATTTTTGATGGCGGAGAGGGAGCTTGAGCTTGAGCGTGCTGGTTCACAGTCCATTAATATGGACTTGGTTCCGTTGTGCCCTGGGAGGACTTTTGAGGCTATCAAGGGTCAAAGACGACAGGCTGGCTACAGACAGGTTCTTGAAGATCTTAGAGCCAGACAGGCAAGGCGTCGTGATCAGGACGATCCAGGAGATCGTGATAATGAGAGACAGGCGGGCAGAAGAGAGGGGCTTAGGCCCAGACGTCCGAGAAGGTTACGGGAGGATGAGGTCCTTGCTGAAGTTCAGGTTCTGAGAACATCTGGTTGTTAAACGCAGTGATGGAGTCGGCAAGGTCGGGGGGCTCTTCGGCCTACCTGGCCTTGCTTGACTTTCAGAAAGCTTTCGATTCAGTTTCGCACATTACTATGGTGGGCCTTCTGAGAGATCTGGGGTGCCTCATAGACTGGTGAGATATATTGAGTCGGTCTATGACAGTGCACGGCTCACCCTAGGCGATGGATGGTTCAGGCAAGGGAGGGGGGTGTTGCAGGGCGACCCGCTATCCACTTTTCTTTTTAACTGGGCTATGGACTATATCTTGAAAGGACTGAATATGGAAGTAGGCATAAAATATGGTGGTAGGTCGATAAATTCCTTCGCGTATGCAGACGATGCGGTGTTAATGGCTTCAACAAGGCAGGAACTTAGTTACCTCCTGAGCAAATTTGTTGAAAGAGCGGCATCTCTGGGCCTGAGCCTGGGTGTCCGCAAGTGTATTACATCAGGCTTGCGTTGGTTAGGGAAGCAGAAAAAGTTGGTGGCCGACGTTGCTCCTTTCTTCATTGGTGATGAAGAGCTCCCCACAATGAGATAGGGTTCGGTCTGTAAATATTTGGGGGTCTCCTTCTCCTTGGGAGGAACCACCAAGTGGGCAGGTGCCCATCTGAGGGAGGACCTGAGACAGGTCGCCGCTGCGTGCTTAAAACTGCAGCAGAAGCTGATGTTGATTCGTTCATATCTTCTTCCTAAGCATTATTACTCGTTACAACATCAGAGATTGTCGGTAGGAGTTCTCAGGTCACTGGATGTGGCGGTTAGATCGGCCGTACGAAAGATTGTGCATCTCCCGGATGACACCCCGGTCCCTATGTTCCATGAACAAACGGGGGCTGGGGGTCCCGGAGATGGAGTCAATGATATTATCACTGAGAGATAAAATGAAGGAAAAGTTAGCTGATAGGGGGTGGCTTGTGGGACTTAGTGTTGCAGACCATCGTGACACCGGCCTCGGCCCGTCCTCGTCGTCGTCTGGTGACAGATTTCTGTGACGGGCTGGGGCTGGCTGAGTCCTGCAAGCAAGCAGGTTGCCACTCATGGATCAGGGGTGGCTCCCTTATAATGAGGGGAGCGGCCTTTGTCGGTGCTATTAAAATCAGGTTAGGGGTGCAACATACGAGAGAGAGAGAGCAAGTAGAGGCAGACCCCATGAATTGCATGAGGTTCTGTGTGATCTAGGGTGTCTAAGGGTGGAGACGTTGGGGCACATCCTTCAGGAGTGCCCCCACCTTACGACGCATAGAACATCGCGTCACAATGCGGTGGCCGCAGTCTTAAAGGCGGCTCTGGACACCAGAGGTTGGGAGACTCTGTCGGAGCCTACCATCCCAACTCCGGCAGGTATCAGGCGCCCTGACCTGGTTGCAATGGAAGAGTGACATGGCGCTACTAGTTGATACATCCATTTGCGCTGATGCAAATGCCGCTCGACTGAATGCGGTGTTCAATCTTAAAGTAAGATAATATAACCATCCGGAAATCAGGCAATGGGTGTTGACTCGATCTCGCGCGACACATTTTGAATGTTCGGCTCTAATAATGAATTGGAGGGGTGATTTATCACCTCTTAGTCATAGATTCCGAAATCGTTATAAACTAACATCAATTATAGCGTTAATGGAGATCCGGAATCTTGAGGGCTCCGCGGTTGCCCTCCGGTTCTTCCGAGCGGCATCTGGCCGGTGGAACTGACTCGGTCAATCGTCCGTTGATGGCGGAAAGGGGTTGGAGTCTTCCAGTGAAGACTCGCCCACTGCACACCCACCCGCAGTGTTTACTGTACATAATTATTTTGACGTTTAAGGCGGGTGGTTACCTGCCGTCCTTGAGTTCGGGGGAGGAGTGGATTTGATAAACTACTTAACGTAGCCAAACTATCTGGCTTATTTATATTATTGAATAATTCATATATATATTTATTCATTATATTTACTTTTAGATTTTATATTATAAAATTCATCTAAATTATGTACATCTTTACTAACAAGCAAATCAGTCATGTTACAATAAATCTTAGCCAAACTATCTGGCTTTTTTTTTATGTTATTAAATATTTCATCTATATATTTATTCATTATATTTACTTATACTTTTATATTATAAAATTCATCTAAATTATGTACATTTCTTTACTAACTAAATAATTAATAGTCACCAGAGCCTTCAGCACAACATATGCCATCAGCATATGCTTCTAGGGGCTTTTCCTCCCTTCAGGAGGTTTT
Organism: Armadillidium nasatum; assembly: GCA_009176605.1. NCBI lineage: Eukaryota > Metazoa > Arthropoda > Malacostraca > Isopoda > Armadillidiidae > Armadillidium > Armadillidium nasatum. Next base: position 30,899 of record SEYY01002994.1, on the reverse strand, counting down.
TATGCCTATCAGATTCCCCGACCCCTTTGAGTTCGGGCGGTGGTATACACTCGCTAGTGAAGATTTATATGATAGAAGTGTATAATAAGAGTACACTGAGTTGGTGACGGGTTTCATGTGGGGAACATATTAAAAAAAAATGTAACTATGACTCTCTTGGCGCGAGTAACTATGACTCTTTGACGCGCTTTGCATTTTTTATTGGAGTGGCACCCGCTGGGAACTCCTTGTTATTGGGGATCTTGTTGTTTCGTCAATCCGGTAAGGCAGAGAGATCAACAATAACAGGGTGAGCTAACTCTAGTCACTGTTCACAGTGTAAAAGTAACTCTGACATTTGAACATCACCTTCGTTTGAAATCCACTTTCTGAAAGGACACTGTGTCAACGAAGGGAATGGCTGAGAGAAGGGAGAGATGTCCCCACTGCTTGAGAGCCTTTTCCACTGTCAATGGCCGAAATGCGCATATTCAGCAAGCGCATACCGAAAATTATGAAGAGATGTTAAGAGCGAATGTGGCCGGTGCTAAGTCGAGATGGTCGCCGGAAGAGATCTTTCTGATGGCGTCAGAGGAAGTTGAGCTGGAAAGGAGGGGTGTGAAGTTCCTAAATATGGAGCTCCATGAAAGGTTTCCATACAGGTCACTGGATAGTATAAAATGGAAACGGAAACAGAGGAGCTATAAGGATGTATTAAATCAATTAAAGGAGGAAAGGCAACATCAGGATAATGCAAGGCTGGCGAGACATCTGCCAGCTATAGTTGAGGAAGAGGAAGGTAATTTATTACCAGGGCAACAGGCAATGGCTGGTGAAAGATTGGAACGTACCATTCAGGTTCCTTTCGTTAATATAGAGATGGACGAACTGGACTCTCTCAAAAGGAGATGTGGGTTTGTATGCTCAGATCCAATCCAGAGACAGGTTAGGCAATTAGATCCAACTCCGGAACATCAACCTCTTTCTAGATCTAGGAGGAAGCGTCTTCTTTATAAAATGACGCAGGAGTTGTACTATAAGGATAAGAGTGATGTTTTAAAATTCATCACAGATAGACAGAATTTTGTGGAAAGAGCCTCTCCATCAAGTGAGGTGAAGTCCGCGTGGAAAGAGTATTTTGAGACTGTAGTGGAGAAGAATGTAGTTGAGGACGGCATTTCGGTTACTCTTCGACATTTAGATATAAATTTCGACATCATGGATGAGAGAATCTCCCTAGAGGAGCTGGAATGGGCAATAAAGCAGACCGATGCCTCTACTGCGAGAGGACTGGACGGGATGAGTTTGGAGGATATAAAGAGCTTGAGAAGGGAAGACTTGCTGAAAATCATCAATGGCATCTTCCAGTGGTGCCCGGAGGATTTGTTGAGAGGACGTATTACGCTTATTCCTAAGGTTAATGGTGCTAGAGAGCAAGGGGATTTCAGGCCCATTTGTGTCCTACCCCTAGTTGTAAGGTTACTACATCGGATCCTGGTCAAGAGATTATCCTCTTTAGAAAATTTTGAATTCCAAGCTGTGTTTAGGGCTGGTCGGTGAACCTCTGAAAACGGATTCCTTCTAAAGAACATTCTGGAATCGGTTAAGTCCAGTTGATGCTCCACTTATGTAGCACTCCTGGACTTCCGAAAAGCGTTTGATTCCGTTAATCATGAGGTGATGATGGGATTATTCGAGGACATTGGCCTCCCACCCAGAGTTCTTAATTATTTAAAGAACTTGTATGGAAGGGTAAAATTAACCATTAGGTTCGGACTGGTTTAGGCAGGGTAGGGAGGTTCTTCAAGGGGACCCACTTTATCCTACCTTGTTTAACTTATTAATCGATTACATCGTGGCAGGCCTCAACAAAAACCTCGGGGTATCTTTGCATGGTAAACTAATTAACACACTCGCCTATGCCGATGATTTAGTACTTATGGCTTCTTCTAGATTAGGCTTACAAGCTACATTGGATAAGCTTGTGGAAAGGGCGGCAAGTCTCGGTTTAGCATTAGGTATTGAAAAGTGCGCGACACTTGGATTATAGTGGATCGGCAAAGCGAAAAAGGTAATCGGTGATCACAGAAGCTTCTCAATCAATAACATGGAGATCCCTGTGGTCAAAGGTGATGATATTTATAAATATCTTGGTGTGAAGATTGGAAGGAAAGGTCCAACTTGGTTGATAGGGGGAGAATTGAGAGATTCTCTTCAAAAAGTAGCTGGTGCAGCTCTTAAACCTCAACAAAAGATGTATAAGAAATATCTAAATAAGAAATATCTTCCACCTAAATACTACTATCAACTGGTTCACCAGCGGGTTATAGTCATGACCCTCAGGAGCATGGAAAAGTGTATAAGGAGTACGGTCCGTAGGATTTTACATCTCCCACACGACACTCCTACACCCATGTTCCATGAACATCCCAGTGCTGGGGGTCTGGCTGTACCCGAACTGGAAAAAGTTGTACCAGCACTTTTAGCCGGTTTTAAGAGCAGAATGGAAGCTAGAGGAGGGTTTTGGAATGAAGTAGCAAATGCGATCAAAATCCCGCATTGTAATAGAGTTAGGCGTGTTAAAGTAACTGATTTCTGCGATGGGAAAGGTTTGGGAGAAGCATCTAAGCAGCCAGCCTGCTATAAATGGTTGTTTGACGGTTCTAGACTGATGTCAGGATCAACATTTATAGAAGCCGTTAAGATCAGGCACGGGCTGGTTGCTACAAAGGAAAAGTCTTCGAGAGGTAATAGGGCGCAGCAGATGGTGAATCTGACTTGCGATTTGGGATGTAGAAAAATCGAAACCTTAGGACACATCTTGCAAGAATGCCCCCATACCGCCCATCTTAGAAATGAGAGGCATGACCAAGTCAACTTACTGTTGAAGACCGCACTGGAGAAAAAGGGATACACCTCCATTCTAGAGCCTACCATCGCTACAGCGGCGGGCATCCGACGTCCGGATATAGTGTGCTGGAAAGCCGATTCTGCACATGTTATCGACACCACCATCTGCGCGGATGCTCACGCTGCTAGAATGGAGGATGTGTTTCAAAGAAAGGTTGATTACTACAGGAATGAAGATATTAACACCTGGGTTAGGAGGCAATCAGGTACTGGTGCAGTAGCAACGGACGCGCTGGTGATGAATTGGAGGGGTGACCCATGTCGCCATTCACATAAGTTGCTAGCGCGTCTGAGGTTGCTGGATACCATTAAACTGATGGAGGTAAGATCACTTGAATATTCGGTTAGGATAGCTAGGTTTTTCAAGCAGGCGGCAGGGCACTGGGGTTAGACCAGCCATTTCAGGATTGCTTTTCCGTGCAGGGGCTGGGGTTTCTCGATAGTTACTTTCCGCCCATCACCTACTTGCCGGTGATGTCTTTAGTTCCGTAGGCATTTTGAAGAGAGGTTACATGACTTCGGTTGTTGAGTGGGGGGCCCCCAAACTTGTATGGAGTTCGAAGTAAAATGGAGTCACTTGCGTCTTGCCCAAATCACTCAGCAGCTGTAGGTCGTGTGATCTGTCTTCGTTCTTAACAAGAGTGTTTTAGTTTGTTTTCATAGAGATAGGTTTAAGGATAGACAGGGAAGTAAAAAAAAAATTGTAACCGACTCTCTTGGCGCGAGTAACTATGACTCTTTGACGCGCTTTGCATTTTTTATTGGAATTTGTAAAGTGCCCACTGTTCTCAAAGTCACTGTTGGGAGACCTCCAAGTTTAGGTTCCACTGGATACTGTTCTCTTTTGAGAGTCTTCCCCCTGTGAAATCTTGGCATTGTAATTTCGCAGGAGGTTGAACCCCAAATTAGAGCTGAGCTAACACCCAACACCTGTCTGCAAAGTTAAATAAGCCCAGCATAATTTCCAACAGCCCTCTGGGAAATTCACCTAAGGGGCTTTAATCTTTGCAGTGAGAAATGGCGGATCGCAGACAAGCCGAAAATCAGTGTGAATTATGGCCCCTGATCCTTTGACACTGTCACGGGTCTAGGAGTTCACCAGCAAAGATCTCACAGAGAACTCTATGAACTTGGTGCCCCGCAGTTATTATACTTTATTACATCAGAAAGTATCAATTGGCGAGCTCAGGGGGATGGATCGCTCAATTACGGCAGCAGTGAGGAAGATCTTCCATCTCCCAGGGGACATCCCGGTCCCGATGTTCCACCACCATCCTGGGGACGGGGGGCTGGGGGTCCCGGAGCTTGAGGTCGTCCTTCACAGTCTCAGACAGAAATTAAAACAGAGATTGGAGTCTAGGGGTGGTGTCTAGGAATTGGTCGCGCGGGGCATTCAAGTCCCGGTCTCGGGCCGACCTCGCAGATCTCTGGTGACAAAGTTCTGTGATGGGCTGGGTGAGTCCCGGATGCCACTCCTGGATTCGTGATGGTTCCCTTCTAATGAAGGGCGCCACATATGTAGAGACAATTAAGATAAGACTCGGTGTAGTGAACACTCGGGAAAGAGCAGTTAGAGGAAGGCCGCACCAATTAAGAGATAAGCTATGTGATCTGGGATGCCCCAGGGTGGAAGCCCTGGGACACGTTTTACAAGAATGCCCAGCAGTTGTGGGGCTGAGAATTGAGCGTCATGACGCAATAAATGAAGTGCATTAAATTATGTGCATTAATAATAACATAGGTAGAAGTAAGCAATCTATAGGCTTTTCTCGTGTAGAGTTTTTATGCCTGTCCCATAGGGATTGCCACAACACCGTGCCTTCAGCGCTGCGTGGGGTCGGTTCCCCCCGACGGTTCGGGGCGGGGTATCCAGCACCCAGTGAAGATAAACTAATCGGTAGTGATTGTAATTGTTAAAATACAATCAATTTGGTGGTGGGTAATGTAGTCGTAGTGGTGGGGAAGTTTAAATAAAATAAAATAAAACTATGACTCTCTTGGCGGGAGTAACTATGACTCTTTGACGCGCTTTGCATTTTTTATTGGAATTTGTAAAGTGTCCACTGTTCTCATAGTCACTGTTGGGAGACCTCCAAGTTTAGGCTCCGCTGGATACTGTTCTCTTTTGAGAGTCTTCCCCCTATGAAATCTTGGCATTGTAATTTCGCAGGAGGTTGAACCCCAAATTAGAGCTGAGCTAACACCCAACACCTGTCTGCAAAGTTAAATAACCCAGCATAATTTCCAATAGCCCTCTGGGAAATTCACCTAAGGGGCTTTAATCTTTGCAGTGAGAAATGGCGGATCGCAGACAAGCCGAAAATCAGTGTGAATTCTGGCCCCGATCCTTTGGCACTGTCACGGGTCTAGGAGTTCACCAGCAAAGATCTCACAGAGAACTCTATGACCAAAAGATCCTGGCTGAGCGTGGAGGGGATGTCAAAGTAAGATGGACGAAAGAGGAGGTATTCCTTCTGGCTTCGAAAGAGGTGGAGTTGGGGGAGAAAAGGCACATGAATCTAGCGCTGGCCCCTCACTTCCCTCATAGATCGTCAGAGGCAATTAAATGTAGACGAAAATACCCCAAATACAGATTAGTCGAGGAAATTAGAAATCGGCATCAGGAAGCGCCACAACAATTAGCAGAGCGCTTGGATCCCAATGACCAACAGGGATTAAACTTGATGGCCGATCAACAAGACGACAATAATATCAGAAGAAGATTAAGATCACGCAGAGGAAGGGAACCCTTGGCACAGGCGAATATAAGACCACAGCCTGTTGCTCGGGATTACCCAGGTGAGTTAAATGAACACCCCAATGACCAAAGGGGTATTGACATAGTCGAGCAGTTACCTGTTGGACGTAATGAAAGAATGCCTAGTCCACCAGGCGCAATGAAAAACCAGGTATTGTTGGATGATGCAGTAGCTCAACCACAAGCCTTGGTGTTAGAGAAAGTGTTTCCTGAAAGACAACAGCAAGTTCAGGAAAGAAAATTAAGACCACGCAGAAGAAGGAAACTCTTGCCACAGTCGAATATAAGACCACAGCCTGTTGTTCACCCCAATGACCCACGGGGGATCGACACAGTCGAGCAGATACCTGACGGACGAAATGAAAGATTGCCCAGTCCACCAGGTGCAATGATTAACCAGGAACTATTGGATGATGCAGTAGCTCAACCGCAAGCCTTGGAAATGGAACCAAGTATAGAATTTGAGGACCTGCTTTTACTGATAGAGAGGCTGGGTTTCGTGTGCGGCGAGCCCAGACCTATAAGGGAGAGGGTGCCGCAGCAAGAGATCGAGGTTCAGAATGTTTCGCGTTCAACAAGAAAAAGACGGGAGTATGCTAAGACGCAAAACCTTTATCATAAAGATAAAGCCTCGGCCCTTAAATATATAACGAACAGAGCCGATTTTGTCGATTATGTACCTCCCAATAGAAACATCAGACGAGAATGGGAGAATTATTTCACGACCAACGATAAGCTCCCAAGAGTGCCAGATGGCGAAACACTGCAACGTGGACAAAATCTTGAGCGATTTCGAGACCTCGACTCAGCGGTTACACATGCGGAATTGGACGCTGCCCTGAAGCAAACACAGCCCGGGGTATGAACAGAGTATCCCTGGCAGACCTATAATACATGAACAGGGATGACCTCTTCAATGTCATAAATGGAATCCTTGAATGGACGCCCCAGCAAATCTATAGAGGGCGCATTTCACTGATACCCAAAAAGAATAACCCCTCGCTCTTCAGGGACTACCGTTCTATTTGCATCCTCCCTTTGGTGGTTAGGGTCCTCTATCGAATGTTAGCTAAGAGACTAACTGCAGTTGAACATCATGCTTTTCAGGCGGGCTTTGTCGAGGGTAAGGGCACGAGCGAAAACATCTGGTTGATGGATAGTATCCTGAAGTCAGCAAGGACCAACAAAACTTCAGCTTATGTTGCCTTGCTAGACTTCAAGGAAGCGTTTGACAGCGTGAGCCATAGAGCCCTCATCGGCCTGCTTTCTGATCTTGGCTGCCCCCCCTGACTTATAGCATATATTCGCATGGTTTACACCCACACCAGATTAACTCTGGGGGACGGCTGGTTTGGTCAAGGAAGGGGAGTTCTCCAAGGTGATCCCCTCTCGCCGCATTTATTTAACATCTTAATAGACTACATACTGGCCGCGCACCGGAGAACATCGGAATTAATGTGGGGGGGGGGGCATAGGGTAAATGCTCTCGCATATGCGGACGATATAGCCTTATTTGCCTCGACAAGGATGGGTCTCTCCCATTTGCTCGACAGTTTTGTTCAAAGAGCTGGGGCGGTGGGATTGACTCTAGGAATTCGTAAGTGCTTGACTGCTGGTCTCAGATGGATGGGTCGCTCGAAGAAGATAGTCGCTGATAATATACCCTTTACGATTAATGAAGAGGAACTCCCAGTTTTGGCTTGGGACGAAACATACAAGTATCTGGGTATTGAGATGTCTTTAAAAGGTTCCACCAAATGGGTGGGTGGGCGTCTGCGGGATTCACTTAATAAAATCTCGGGAGCCTACCTTAAGCCGCAGCAGAAGTTGTTGTTGATAAGGGCGTATCACCTGCCTGAGTTCTATTACTCGATAGCGCATCGGAAGATCACTAACGGACTCTTGAGGAGTCTTGATCGCGCTACTCGAGCCGCTAAAAGGAAAATCCTGCACTTACCTGATGATACCCCGGTCCCCATGTTCCACCAACATCCTGGACATTGAGGGCTGGGGGTCCCAGAGTTGGAGTCAATGGTCCAATCCCTCCAAACCAACCTGAAACGAAAGCTGACGGAGAGGGGCGGGATCTGGGAGGTGGTAGGGGATTTAATCTACAACCCGGTCTCGGATCGTCAACGCAGACAACTGGTGTCAGAGTTCTGTGACGGCCTGGGGCTGGCGGAGTGCAGGCAGGAGCCTGGATGCCACTCCTGGATCTCGGATGGCTCTTTACTTATGAAGGGCGCCTCTTACGTTCAGTGCATCAAGATCAGGCTTGGGGTCATCAGCACGAGGGAGAGGCGGGCCCGAGGGCGGCAAAGAGATCTGCAAGAAGTTCTCTGCGATCTTGGCTGCCGGAGGGTCGAGACTCTGGGACACATCTTGCAGGAATGCCCGCACACCTCACGTCTTAGAACTGAAAGACACGATGCAGTTAACAACGTCTTACAGACAGCATTAGAGTGTGCAGACTATATCACCTTCCTAGAACCCACAATACCAACGCAGGCAGGGATATGCCGCCCGGATCTGGTTGCCTGTAAGGGGACCAGATCATGGGTTATTGACAACTATCTGTGCGGATGCCCATGCCGCAGCAATGAGCGCGGTCTTTGACCTTAAAAAGCGATATTATGATACCGCTGACATTAGAAATTGGGAACTTCAGTCCACAAACGCTACATCTGTTGAGGTGGGAGCGTTGGTGATGAACTGGAGGGGTGATTTAGCCCCTCGCTGTCTCACCATGCTCAGAACACTTAACGTCTCCCTTCGTTGCATCAAACTAATGGAGGTGAGTAACTTGGAAGGGTCCGCCAAAACCCTCAAGTTCCACCAAGCTGCTGCAGGAAATTGGGGGTAGAAAAGTTCCGTCATTTGCTTGATCTTAAGCGGACAGAGGTTGGGGTTCTTCTAGCGAGGACTCCCGCCCTCCATGCACCCACCCATGGAGTAGTATGTACATAAAACTGGACGTTTAAGGGCAGTGATTCCTTATACCGACACCCTTGAGTCGACGATTCCGCGGCGGTTTACCAATCTTTTACAATAGAAATTGTCTAATACTTATACCATTATTTGCAACAGAGTTGTGAATATATTAACACCGATATGATACTGTTATTTGCAACAGAGTTGTAAATACTTAATACCGTTACTGTAAAGAATTATTATTTATATTATAAACTTATCTTATTTATTGTTCATTATATTTTAGTCATCTGTTTATGTTATTGAACTCATCTATTTCATACCTATACTTATATATTTATATTGAATTAGGATATTGGGTGGGCTACAATTACTTAGTTAACTTAGAATAGTTTAGATGTGTGGGACTTGCCGTTGACACTCGGCTCGGGTTTAGGTAGTCACTGGCCAGTGAAGATGATAGGGTTAGGGAGTAATATATACTCCCGAGTTTGGTGTAGGTTAGGTGGGGAATTAGTAAAAAATAAAAAAATAAAATAAAAAAAAAATTAAAAAAAATTAAACAAAATTTGTAACTATGACTCTCTTGGCGGGAGTAACTATGACTCTCTTGGGTGTTCTTTAATTTTGTAAAATTTTGTAGAACGTTTTTGATTTCATAATTGCAGCAGAAGACCTCCACGAAAAGGTGAACACTAGAGACTGCCTGTGTTTGACATTCTCAATCCCGTGATCTCCTGTTGTTAAACAACTTTAGAGATCTCGAGTGGGGACTGCCAAGCGCCGGCCGAGCTAACTTCTGACCCCAGTCCGCGGGGGTAGAGTAAAAAGTCTGTAAACTTAAGATCAGTCCTAAGGGAAACTTTTAACCAATTAGCCCCTTGTCGGAAATGATGGCCGAAGCGTTGGAATTCATGTGTGACCTGTGCGGCCGGAGTTTTGCTTCATTTAGAGGAATGCGCACCCACCAACAACGGGTGCGGAGAGCAGAATATGACGGGCGTATACTGGAACAGAGAGGGGATATCAAGACGGGGTGGACCGATGAAGAAGTCTTCCTCCTAGCAGAGGAGGTATGCTTTTTTGAAAAAAAAAATTTAAATAGAAAATAATTAAAGTTAAAAATTAAAAAAGGCCTATGGAAATAATTAGCCAAAAGCCCTCATCAGACGAAAAGAGGATACCACTCCGCCTTTGAACAAGGCCTGAGACCTTCTGATTCTTTATTTTCATACGTACTTAGCTTAAACGTACTTTCCGATGAGTTGCCAATTAATTAACATGAAGAAATACAAAACCCACACTTATTTTACTTTGATATAAGGATTAGTTTTCCAGTGGATTTGAATCCACGTTGGGTACGAAAGGGTTAAAGGCATCAAGAATAGAACCTAGACAGCGTATGAACAACCCTACGTGAGTTGGTAAATCCCTAAGGCACAGTTGATTCCCATCAGCTGTGCACTGCAATAGTTCAGGGTAACGAATAGTGACCCCACTCTGCTCACTTCGGTGGGTATCTTTGGCTGACAGTAGAGGTATTTACACTTTGTTGTATATACATATACCTCTTGGTTACAGCTTCTCGTATATGCGAGATTCAATAACGGGCGTCAAGAATAGGTCCTAGACCGTGTATATAAGCCTAAGCGAGAGTCGTTAAATCCCTAGGACACAGCTGATTACCATCAGGTGTGCACTACATTAGATCAGGATAACAAATAGTGGCCCTACTCTGCTTACTTCGGTAGGTATTTTTGACCGACCGCAGAATTTACAATCCTTTTATATTTTACTTCTGATGGAATGTGAGGCTGTCGGCGAAAGCCGGATGGCCAGTTCGATGCCGAGTCCGTGTGCGGGGCGTCTGGCCAGCATTTCGGAAGTACAGAGGAATTCGGGTGCACTACCGGTCGGCTCATCAACAGCAGTATCATGCCGAGGAGATCTCGGCTCGAGTAGTAGTGAAGGAGCGGTGGTCTCTTAGTGAGATCATTAGAGGGCCAAACCAATAGGATCAACCAGAGGCTGGCAGAGCTTCATAAGAGTAGGTCCCTGGAAGCCAATAAGGCGAGGTAGCTATCGCGAGGGGGTGGCCAGTCTGGTTGAATCCGTTTGCCGGAGAACCCCCCCCCCCTCCATGACCCGAACTCGGCCGATGAGAGGAATCTTGCCCTGCATGAATTTATGCTAAAGTTTCACTATATACAACATGAAAGACCAAAAGATATTTGTCTAATGTTGGGCTTTATGATAAATAACAAAAAGATGTCGATAATATCCTTTGTAAATAGTCCATTTATTTTTAAAAATCATCTGAAAGTAATATGGCTGATGGCGCTTGGGTCTACCCGTTTGCGGCTGACGCAAAAATCGTTAATTTTGAAAAAAGATCTCGATGGTGTGCACTTTATCAAGGACTTTGCGTTGATTACCAGAAAGCGTATCTTGATTATTTAGATGATACAGTAAGTAATTAATTTAGATTAGCTCAGGCTTATTTACGTTTGACTGATAAGCCGTTAAAACCGATGATACATACACCAGAACTATGCACCGAGAATAGATTATCAAGTTTCCTTTCATTCTAAACTAAGTTTGTCAGGAATCTAAATACGGTAACTTTTTATAATTATATATATATATATATATATATATATATATATATATAATATATATATATATTAATTATATATATATATATATATATATATATATATATATATATATATATATATATATAATATATATATATCAATGAAAAACAAAATTTTGAACAATTATGAAAATTCACAACGGATACAATTTTTACTTTTATTTACTCTACGCATAATGTAGTTATATTTTTTTTATGCCAAAATGTATTTATTTTTATTTTTATTGTTACTCATTAGAATTTTTCTCTAAACTTTAACTTGTGAAAATGTTGAAAAAAATTTACACTCTCCCCACCCATTTCAGAATAAAGGAAAAAAATTACGCATCCGTAGACAGTGTTGTAAATCAGCTGATTGAGTTACATTTATCAGAGATCAAAATTGAGATTCGAATGCTACTCTCTTCATAACAGCTTCGTTGATATATCTTTCTTCAATTATTCAGAATTTTGGATGAGGAAAGTTTGGAAGAATTCAGCTGTTCACTCTTTGAAGATTATCAACGAAGCGAGAAGTAATTTTATTTCAAAACCAAATTTTGTTCAATTTCTAAACAAACTCTTGCGAGTTTGTGTGCTCGAATGCACCTTCAAAACTTCACGCAACCCTGGTTGTTTGCTTTTATATTAAGTTACGAAGTTGGTGGTAGTATAGGCGACGATTTAATTTTTTGTGCAAAGATACATTAAACTACGAATTTTCGATTTTTATGTTTTCAATTATTTTTTGTTTTATTTTCATTATTCCTCTGGTTTCTAATACATCTTTCTAATACGTTTCACATCTTCAATAGGTAAATAATTTTGTCGAAATATATATATATATATATATATATATATATACATCTTATAATAGGTATATATAATAATTATTGTCGAAATTCAAAGAGATACATTAATTTTGTCCAGTTTTGATTTAATTATTTAAATCGTATCTCCATTTCATTAGGACGAAGTAAAACGTCCAACAGTACGACAGTTAAGAGGTAGTACGGAGAGTCAGAGGCGGCACTATCCACCATTAACTTGGCCACAGCTTCCTAGCGTCGTCGTTCACACATGCTGAATTACGCGACTCAGAATAAAACGCGACACCGTGTGAAAATAACGTTATAGCGAGAGTTAGTAACCCTCAAGACGCAGTTGATTACTCTGTCAGCTGCGTACTGCTAACAAACAAGGGGACTAATTATGACCCTATCCTGATTACTTCGGTAGGTATCTTTGCCGTTTCGAAGAACTATTTAGAACTAAGCTTTCTCTATATAGCTTCTGATGGAACGTCAGAGGTGCGACCGGCGGAGAACCCCGAGGCAGATGTCCAGCCCGATGCTGGTTCCGTATGCAGATCGTGTAGGCGCGAGTTCGCTTGTTTCAGATGGATGTGTGTGCACTATTGGCACGCGCATCCAGAGCAGTTCCACGCCGATAAAATCGCGATTTGTGTAGTGGTGAAGGAGAGATGGCCTCATATTGAGGTTGCTGCTCTGATGATTTATGAAGCGAAGTTGATCCTCGATGGCCTGAGAAATATTTACAGAACACGAGGACATCAATCAAGATATTTTATATGGAATACTGTTACAGTTAACTACAACTAATGTAAGTAAATTAGAATATCCCCGTCGATTCTATAAAGCTATAAAAACTACAAAATAACGATAACAATAATAATCCGCTCTGATAAAGGAAACATAGTAATTCAAAACAAAACTAACTATATATCAAAATCACTTACACTATTAAATGACAATAATGTATACTCTATTTGCAATAAAAAATCCATTAAAAAATTCACAAAACACCTTAAATAACAAACGAAACAACATACTAACCGATTACAACGATCTTAAAAAAAACCCTTACCTCCTATTTACCCAATCTATCCCAATTTTATGCAATTCCAAAATTTTCCAAACCAAACATCCCTCTTAGACCCATTATCTCCAATGTAAACTGCGTAACTTATAATTTATCAAAATGGTTAGCCAAACAATTAAAACATCTGATTGGAAAAATTTCCACCTCACATATTAAAAATTCAGAGCATTTCATAAACAAAATTAAAAATTTAGATTTCTCTGCTTTCAATCCTGTCAGTTTTGACGCCGTCTCACTATTTACAAATGTTCCAGTACAATTCACCATATAACTACTAGAAAGGTATTAGAAAAGCTATACAACTTCACAATACCATTTTTATAATTATAAAGCAACTAATAACACTCTTTAGAACATGAATATTTTAAAGTTAATGATAAATACTATAAGCAAATTTCAGGCCTTAGTATGGGTTCGCCCCTCTCCTCCATCTTTTGTAATATCTGTATAGAATTAATTGAATACTATTACATTTTCCCACATTTGAATAATATTATCTGGTACAGATATGTAGACGATGTCTTTTCTTTAATACCAAAGGATCTAAACACAAACACAATATTAGAATTTATTAACAATATACATACAAATATCAAATTTACAGTTGAATATTCAAGAAATAATAGCATTCCGTTTTTACATATATTAATTTCATGGACTACAAATACACCATCTTTCAACATTTATAGAAAACCTAGCACAAATCCATCTTATATACACTGGTTCTCATTTCTCAACATTTCTTCTAAAATAGCTGTTCTTAGTAATTTGTTTTTACGTGCCCATAAAATAGTAGACCCTAAAAACATAGATACTGAAATTAATTACATAACTAATATTTTCAAACAATTACAATATCCAAATAATATCATAAAAACAGCCTCAAAAAAGCAAGGAAAAAATATTATAAACGAAGAAAAATTCACACCTAAAAACATACTACCCATACCGAACATACATACCCACGAACTAAAAAATAGTTTACCTAAAGAAATATATACAGTAAAATCAAATTCAATCACCCTTTAACATATACTCAAACCACGCATCAATCAACCAGATAATAACATAGGAATATATAAAATACCATGTAATCAATGCAATAAAGTATATATCGGAGAAACCAACGATGTAAAAAGACGAATATACCAACATTCATTAGACTTAAAAAACGATAATATATATACTCTTCTCTCACCAACCATAGAAAAACCCATAATCATATACCAAATTTAAATGACTCCGTTAATAAAAACAACTCAAAAAACAATAGGAAACTTATAGAATCATTTATTATAAAAAACACAACATGAATATAGTAAAAAGAGACATACCACTCTACAATATTACCAACAAGATGTTAAACAGATCTTATAGTCTGAGAACGACTCTGAAGGACTTGCCGAAGTTGCAAGATTCATACTCGCAAATAGCTAGACAAACGAAACTTCAAACAATTTAAAGAAAGCAATTGTTCTGAAGATGTGACTCGAACACAAGCACGAAAGCTAAACAATTGTTAAAAACTGATTTTGTTAATAACTTTGTGAATAAACTAGTGCCTATTTAAATTTGTTTTGCTACAACAAGGGTACAAAAAAGAATAAATTTACGCATTTACGGTTAATAATAGTAAATTAAAAATTATATATATATATATATATATATATATATATATATATATATATATATATATATATATATATATATATATATATATATATATATATATATATATATATAAAGTGGAAGGCTCCACACCAATGCTTAGAGGTGCGGAGATCTAGCTACACAAACTGGAGCCATTTTGAATACCGTACTGGTGGAGGCTGGCCTAGTACCTAGGCACAATACAGGGAGAAAATCAAGCTGAGCAGCCGGGTCGACTCCCTCGAGCAGGGAATGAACCACCCCTTGAAGTTCGTAACCTCCGTAGGTGGAAATGGGAGAAAGTCCAGCGGTTTTGGATGATGTACAGGGGGAGGGCAGGCCGATACCGTGCTGAACAAAATAAGGTTCTGGAGATATATCTTCGGTGTGAAATCCGTCCCCTGACTACAGGAGGTCGGGAGAAGTCAATCCAAACCATTCTCTCGCTGAGCCTGTCAGCACAGAGGAAGTGACTCTTGCACTACGGGGGATGGCGAAAACCTTTCCTGGGCCGGACGGGGTTAAGCTGAGGGCACTGAAAAGGGTTCGTAATGCCCAGCTGGCGGCCCTCTTCAACCAAGTATGGGTATCGGGGGATTTGCCTCCTTCTTAGAAGGCACGAACCGTATTCATTTTTAAAGGCGAGGCCCCTGATGGTCTTGGGAGAATTCAGACATATCACCATCACGTCGGTTATCATAAGATGTTTCCATCAAATCTTGGCCGACAGATGCATGATGGGCACATCCATCTCGCCCAGACAACGGGGCTTCGTCAAAGCAGATGGTTGTGCTGAATAAAGCGCTGCAGGAGCATGGGTGTTCGCTGTTCGGCGCTTTTGTGGATTCACCAAAGCGTTCAACTCCGTCTCCCGCAAATCCATTGCGCGTTAACTCCTTATTGTTGGAATACCAGAGCAGTTGGTTGAGTATATCGTACCACAATATGCCTACTCTCCTCTCTGAAAATTAACTTCCTATTAATCGGGGGGTCAGGCAAGGGGACCCACTAAGCCCCTTCGTCTTTAACTGTTTGCTAGATTCGGTCCTGGCGGGAATTCCAAAGGGGCTGAGTGTTCCCTTGGGAAACGGGGAAGTCAGTCACTTGGCTTTTACGGATGACATGGTCCTCCTCAGCGGGGGCTCCAGGCTCTCTTGGATCCCTATCTGGGGGGCGTGTATTTCATAGTTACACCCACGAATGAACAAATGCGCTTCTTTCGGGATCCAACTTGATGGAAAACGGAAGAGGTGGCTGTGGGATATTACCCCTTTTGCCGTCGGGGAAAAAACGATTCCGGCTCTCAGTTGTCGAGAGACATACAGATACTTAGGGTCAGAGATTGGTGTGCTCAAACAGGGGTTTGCGGCAGTTCACGCAAACTTCGCCAGAAAATTGATGAAGGTCAAAAATGGTCCCTTACGTTCCCAACAGAAGCTATAGATTGTTAGGGAAAAGCTTACTCTCCCCTCTAGCATGAGCTCGTGTTCCCCTTTGGAGTCACGGCCGGCCAGTTGGAGAAGCTTAACTGGACCTCGCTGGACTTCATTAGGCAGATTTTACATCTGCCGAAGATTTTCTCCTTGGGGTTCTTTCACTCATTGATTAAATAAGGTGTTATGGCCATACCTAGGATGGTTACTCAGGTACCTGTATTAAGATTCAAAAGACTCGACAAATTGGCTGACGTACCCGACGATGTTCTTAGATTGGTCACGGAAACTTGAGTTCTTTCGTACAGAATCAACAAAATTCGGCTCAATGGTGGGTGAAAGGGGAACGCATTGGGGGTGAATTGGGCGAATCAGATCTGCTTCGGCGCCTTCTCTACTCGTACCGTGACGGGAGAGGATTGGCCAGTGCTGCAATCCCATGATTGGTTTAGGAGTTATACCTCTCTCTTCAGCGGAAGGAACTTTATCGACACAATGAAGTTGAGGGGCAACCTCCTCGCCACGGGGGAGAGGCGTTGAGAGGGAAGGCAACGCCTCACTGTTCTGTAGGCTGCATAGTCGGAGTCTTGGAAACTGCCTCCAGGGCTGCCCTGAGCGCCACCATCTGCGGGTCGCGCAACATGATAAACTTGTGAATTACGTGGCTTCACAACTGACTGAAAAGGGGCATTAGAAAAGGCCGTAGAACGGTCGGGGCATTATGGCTGGGGAATCCTCAGTGGAGTGGCCAAGCGCAGACAAGCGCATGAAGCTTTGATATGATGATAACACCTCCTGGAGCTAAGTGTTGCCCAGCACTACGTTCATTATAGTGCTCGGGGATAGTCGAGGTTCTGAGCGATAAAAACTATGACTCTCTTAGGCGGGAGTAACTATGACTCTCTTTTGTGTCCTGTAATTTCGTTAGATTTTATGGAACGTCTTTGATATTCATAGTTGCTGCAGACCTCCAAGATACGGTACACGCTTATTTTTGATGCTCTCAATCCCGAGCTTTTAGTAAACAAACGAAAGCTCAAGTGGGGAGGGCCAAATTTGGGTTAAGCTGACATCTGACCCCAGTCCGCAAGGAACGTAGAAAAACGTTTATTTTGTAACATCAAGTCTTTTGGATAATCCACCCGTAAAGACTAGTTCTCTTGCCGGAAAGAACAATGGTAGATGGGCAAAATTTTGGATGTGACCATTGCGACTGGTCTTTTGCCTCACTGATTGGCCTCCAAGTGCACCAACAACTAGCACATAGGCCACAGTATGACGTGCAATATAGCTGGCACTTAGAAGGGAAGTGAAGGTGAGATGGTCTGAGGAAAAAGTGTTTATGTTGGCGGAAAAGGGTTACGAGTTGGAGCAAGAAAATGTCCCCTTCATAAATACGGCATTTCTTGCCATTTTTCCCATCGAGGAACCTGGAAGCAATAAAAGAGAAGAGAAAGCAAGTAGGATATAGGCGAATTTTAGATGAGATGAGAGCCCAGAGACGTCAGGAGGTAAGGGTTCCGCAGCCTGACGCTGTGGTACCAGAGTTTGATTGAGCCCAGAATGCAAGTCCTGACATTAGGCGAAGGTTAAGACCACGTAATAGAGAACGTCCTGATTATCGGGAGAAAATAATGTGGACCACAAATTGGGGGGGTTTAGGGAGCTGGAGGAGGAAAATCAGAGAATGCCCCCCATTGCCAGGTCCACCTGTTGAGGTGGAGGACCAGGAAGAATTGTAGCCGATGGGCAAGCCGGAGGGGTTACCTTGATCCAGAGGGGGAAGATCTTGAGCGGCTTCTAGAGAAACTGACGAACCTTGGTTTTCCTATAGCTGAGCCGAGGCAACCGGCTCAGAGGGGCCCTCCGGTTGAGGGGAGAGAAATGGGTCCTATGTGAAGAGCCAGGAGGAAGAGAAGAGAATACGTTAGGGTGCAAAGACACTATACCCGGGATAAGGTTGAAGCCCTTAAGTATATTATAGATTGGCAAAATTACGTTGAGCAAGCGGTTCCATCGCCGGAAGTGAGGGGGCAGTAGGGACGATATTTTCAGGTTAATAAACTAGGACTAGGAAGAGTGCAAGACCGATATATTTTGGTGGTCGGGCAGAATTAGGTAGCATTTGAGGGACTAGACGGCCCGATCACGCTGGCGGAGCTAGAGACGGCATTGAATAGCACAAGCGGCTCGACGGAATTTCCTTTGCCGACTTAAAAGCGATGAATAGGAATGAAATGTTAGAGGTCCTAAATGGAGTCTTTAACTTCGCCCCCGGAAGAATTTACAGAGGAAGGATTACGCTAATTCCTAAAAAGAACAACCCTATGTGGGTGTCGAGGTGGGGGGGCCTTGAAATGGCTTGGAAGATCTAAAACGATAGTTGTAGAAAACGTCCCTCTTAGGATTGGACAGCAGGAAATTCCGGTCATTGGTTGGAATGTGTATAAATATGTGGGGATTGACATTTCGCCTACAGGTCCTACGAGATGGGTCGGAGCAAGGCTGAGCGACTCACTTGTTAAATTATCAAATGCACATTTGAAGCCACAACAAAAGTTGATGTTGATCAAAACTTATCTCTTGCCAAGCATATATTACTTGGTGGCTCATCATAATATCTCTGTTGGGCTTCTGAGGGATCTTGACCGTGCTACCAGGGCCGCCGAGAGGAAACTCCTATATTTAGCTGGAGACACCCCGGTCCCCATGTTCCATCAGCATCCGGGACATGGTGGGCTGGGGGTCCCAGAACTAGAGTCCATGATGTGCTCCCTGCAGACCAGTTTTAAAGCGAAACTGACAGCAAGGGAGATATCTGGGAAGTGGTAGCGAATTCGTCAACGCAGACAACTGGTGACAAAGTTCTGTAACGTCCTGGGGCTGGCGGAGTCCAGGACACAGCCTGGCTGCCCGATGGAACCCTTCTCATGAAGGGCGCCTCCTATGTCCAGTGTATTAAAATAAGACTGGGAGTAATCAACACTACAGAGATCGGCTCGAGGACGTTCCAGAGAGCTAAATGACATCTTGCGCGATCTGGGATGTCGGAGGGTTGAGTCTCTAGGGCATATACTACAGGAGTGCCCACACACCTTCCGCCTAAGGGTAGAGAGGCACAATGCCGTTAACGACGTCTTAAAATCGGCACTGGAGTGTGGGTTATACAACCATCTTGGAGCCTATCCCAACCCAGGCCGTCATCCGTAGCCGGCCAGGCTTTGGTAATTGACAACGATATGCGCGGATGCTCAAGGCGGCGCCCTGGGAGCGGTCTATGATTTGAAGGTAAGATATTATGATGTTCAGGACATAAGATCCTGGGTTGCAAGAACAACGGAAGTTCTCGTGATGAACTGAAGAGGGGATTTGTCCCCCCGAAGTTTGTCATTATTAAGAACCTTGGGTGTCCCCTTCCGTCACATCAAGTTGATGGAAATACGGAACCTTGAGGGCTCAACCAAGGCAATCAGGTTCCATAAAACCCCAAAACTTACAACCAACTGACCAACATTAAACCCTAATCCCAGTTTCTACTCAGTATAATTTATTATATTAACATAGTAACAAGTAAGTTTCCTATACCGTATCAGTTTTTCATATATATATATATATATATATATATATATATATATATATATATATATATATATATATATATATATATATATATATATATATTATATATATATATATATATATATATATATATATATATATATATATATATATATATATATATATATATATATATATATATATATATATATATATATATATATATATATATATATATATATATATATATATATATATATATATATATATATATATATATATATATATATATATATATATATATATATATATATATATATGCTTTGGTTTAATGATTTAGTATTTCCAATTTATTAGAAGGAAGTAGAACGTCCAACAGTACGATTGTTAGAGGTAGTAAGGAGTCATATGCGGCACCATCCACCACTAGCTTAATTTGTAATTATGACTCTCTTAGGCGGGAGTAGAGTAGAGTAGAGGCGGGGAATATATATTCAAAAATTCAAAAATATATATATATATATATATATATATATATATATATATATATAATATATATATATATATATATATATATATATATATATATATATATATATATATATATATATATATATATATTATATATATATATATTTTCGAGCTGGAGGTTATTAATGGGATTTTCAAATGGGCACCTGAATACATTTACAGAGGTAAGATCACGTTAATCCCAAAGAAAAACAACCCATCTCAATTTGGAGATTTCAGACCTAACTGTATAATGCCGTTGATTATCAGGATTCTTCATAGAGTCCTGAGTGCCAGACTATCGGTAATCAGGCATAATAACTTCCAGGCTGGTTTCTGTGCTGGAAAAAGCACTTCTGAGAACATCTGCCTTTTGAGGGATCTGATGAGTTCGGCGGGGCCCAGAAAAACGTCTACATATCTGGCCCTGCTGGACTTTCAGAAGGCCTTCGATTCGGTATCTCACCCGACTCTTATGGGTCTCCTTTATGATATGGGAATTTCCCCGGCGGTTGTGGGATATATACAATCTGTGTATAGATCTACTAGGTTGACCGTTGGGGATGGCTGGTTTGCGCAGGGGAGAGGGGTCCTTCAGGGGGACCCGCTCTCACCTCTCCTGTTTAACATAGCAATAGACTATGTGCTGAAAGGTCTGAATGGAAACATCGGGGTAGAGTTCGGGGGTGAGAGGATCGGGGCTTTGGCTTACGCGGATGATGTCGTTCTCTTGGCGTCATCTCGCGAGGGTTTGAATGATTCGCTTAACAGGTTTGTCCAGAGAGCTGCCCGAATTGGACTAACTTTGGGAATCCAAAAATGTATTACATCTGGTCTAAGATGGCTGGGTAAGGAAAAGAAAATAATCGGGGACGTTTCCCCATTTGAGGTTCAGGGAGAAAGAGTTCCCTCATTATCATGGAGAGGCATTTGTAAATATCTGGGAGCAGAGTTTAGTCTGGGAGGAACTACCAAGTGGGCCGGGGCGAGAATGGTTGAAGATCTTCGGAAGCTCTCGGCGGCGTATCTCAAACCCCAACAAAAGATGATGCTGCTGAGGGCCTACTTACTCCCCAAAAGTTACTACGCCCTTCTGCATCAGAAGGTGTCTAACGGGGCCCTGAGGGGAATTGACAGGGCGATTCGAGCTGAAGTTAGGAAGATTTTGCACTTGCCCGGGGATACCCCGGTCCCCATGTTCCACCACCATCCAGGAGATGGAGGGCTGGGGATCCCCGAGCTGGAGGTTGTGATTCCAGACCTTAGAGAAAAGTTGCGTTTAAGATTGCTGGCCAGGGGTGGCGTCTGGGAGCATGTCGCGCGGGGCATACAGGCTCCGGTCTCGGGCCGACCTCGCAGGACTCTGGTGTCAGAGTTCTGTGATGGCCTGGGGCTGGGCGAGTCACGCCGGCAGCCCGGTTGCCACTCCTGGATCAGGGACGGCTCTCAGTTGATGAGCGGTTCGACGTATGTTGAAGCTATTAAAGTCAGACTAGGTGTCATAAACACCAGAGAGCGTGCGGTCAGGGGGAGACCTCATATCCTGCAGGATAAGCTATGCGATCTCGGCTGCCCAAGGATTGAGTCCTTGGGCCACATTCTGCAGGAATGCCCGGCGGTAGCCGGTCTTAGAGTGGCGAGACACAATAATATTAATGACGCCCTCAGAGCTGCTCTGGTGAGGAAAGGTTATAATACGGTGACGGAACCGACGATACCCACGGAGGCGGGTATTCGTCGACCGGACCTGGTGGCTTGGAAAGGCGAGTTGGCGTGGGTGATTGACACCACGGTGTCAGCGGACGGATATGGAGCAAATATGAGCGCGGTGTACCATCGGAAGTGTGTATATTATGACACACCGGACATCAGAGCGTGGGTGCGGGCTACTTCGGGCCTTCAATCGGTGAATTTCGCCGCGCTGGTGATGAATTGGCGAGGAGATCTGTGTTCCAGATCTCTAACCATGCTGAGAGCGCTGGGAGTCTCTTCCTCCATTAAGATCTTGGAGGTTTCGGAACCTGGAGGGCTCCGCAAGAATAATTAGATTCTTCCGTGCAGCCTCCGGCCGCTGGAGATAACTCAGCCGTCTGCTTTAATTAGCGGACAGGGGTCGGGAGCCTTCTGGTGGAAGACTCTCGCCCATCACGAAACCCGCCCGTGATGTTAAATTATTTTGTACATAGTGGACGTTTAAGGGGTCGGTTTACCCTAGCTCCTTGAGCGGCGGAGATTGCCGTTGGTAAACGATTGGGCTTGGTGCGGGCTCTACCTTTTGCCAAACTATATGGCTTATTTATTTTATTAAATATTTTATCTATTTATTTATTTATTATATTTACTTATTATTTTTATATTATTGAGATTATCAGAATTATGTACATCCACTCATTACATATTATACAGGCAAACAGCCAATTTATATGGCTTATTTATTTTATTAATTTATTTATTCATTTATTATTCAGTATATATACTCATCTTTTTATATTATTAAATTCATGGGCATTATGTACATTAAAGTTATAGTCAGACGACTGTTACAAATTAATAGTTCGAGCTAGGGTGCCAGGTCTTCATGACTATCATCTATTTAATGTCCTCTCATAGTGAGTGCGTCGTCATGTTTTCCGGCTGTTCGGGGCTCGGTATTCCGTCCCCGGTGAAGATTAATTCTTTTAATGATTGTAGGTGATAAAGTACAATCATAATGGTGAAGGTGTTAAGTAGGTAGAAGGCGGGGAATTTTTAATACAAAAAATACAAAAAATGTAACTATGACTCTCTCGGCGGGAGTAACTATGACTCTTTGACGCGCTTTGCATTTTTTACAGCAGCAGGGGCCTGAAGTCCCAGTGGTTCGGGGACAGGAAGTAAGAGATCGAGGAGATGATCCCCAAGTGGAAATTTCAAGCGTTCAAAGGTCTGCTGAACAGATTGGGGATGAGATGCGGCTCCCCAAGAAGGAGGGAGGAGCGTCCTCCTCGCCCAGCAGATATTGGGGTTCCAAGAAATAGAGCGGCGAGGAAAAGGAAAGAGTATCAGAAACAGCAGCAAATCTACTCCAGGGATAAAGCTGAATGCCTGAAGTATTTAACAGATAGACAAGCGTATGTTGAGAGATCGTTTCCATCTAGAGCTGTAAGAGACGAGTGGGAACGCTATTTTGTTCAGAACCCACGCCTGGGTAGAGTGCCTGACGGGGCAATTCTGTCCGAGGGTCAGAATCAAGAAGTGCTTGACCAACTAGATGGCCCTGTAACGATACAGGAGGTTGAAATGGCTTTGAGAGCCACGAAACCAAGTACGGCTAGAGGATTAGATGGAATGTCATTGAGGGACTTGCAGGCAGTTGACCGCCGGCAGCTTGTTACCATCTTAAACGGCATGTTGGATTGGGTCCCCGAAGAACTGTATAAGGGTAGAATAACCCTTATACCTAAAATTAACAATCCTCAAGTCTTCGGGGACTACAGGCCGATATGCGTGATGCCTCTGGTGGTGAGGCTCCTGCATAGGATCCTCGCTAGGAGATTCTCTGTAGTGAAACATCACAAGTTTCAGGCTGGCTTTACTGAGAATCGTTCAACCTCTGAAAATGTATGGCTGTTGGACGCCATTATGGGATCCGCAGGATCCGAGGGATCCTCATCTTACCTCGCCCTGCTGGATTTCCAGAAGGCGTTCGACTCAGTCAGCCAAAATACGATGGTGGGCCTTCTATACGATATTGGGTTGCCCCCTAGGCTTGTTGGGTATATATCGACAGTCTATGCGAGGGCGGGCCTAACCTTGGGTGATGGCTGGTTTAGGCAAGGAAGGGGGGTCTTGCAGGGGGACCCCCTTTCTCCGTTCATCTTTAATGTCACAATTGACTATATATTGAAAGGCTTAAGTGATGAAATAGGGGTTGAGTATGCTGGAGAGAAAATCAACGCCCTTGCGTATGCAGACGACGTAGTTTTAATGTCTTCCACGAGACAAGGGTTAACTCACTTACTGGAAACCTTTGTTGAAAGAGCAGCCAGGTTGGGTCTAAACCTGGGGTTAAGAAAGTGCGTAACATCGGGTAGAAAATGGTTAGGAAGACAGAAAAAGCTGGTAGTAGACAGCGTCCCGTTTACCATCGGACGGGAAGAGCTGCCGGTTCTGCGATGGGGATCAGTGACGAAGTATTTGGGCATAACGATGTCCCCGAGCGGCTCGACTAAATGGGCCGGCGCGGGGATGAGAGAGGCGTTGAGACAGGTGGCGTCGGCTTACCTTAAGCCGCAACAGAAGCTCTTATTGGTTCGAGCTTACCTGATTCCTAAATTCTATTATGCTATGCAGCATCAAAAACTGTCGAGCGGTATACTAAGATCTTTAGACTTGACGGTGAGGGCAGCGATTAGAAAAATTCTGCACCTACCCGGTGACACCCCGGTCCCGATGTTTCACGAACATCCCGGAGCAGGAGGACTGGGGATCCCGGAGCTTGAAACAACAATCCTCTCCCTGAGAGAGAATATGAGATAGAAGTTAGAGTCAAAGGGTGGCCTCTAGATATCAGTATCGCAGAACATCGCGATACCGGCCTCGGCCCGTCCGCGGCGTCGTCTGGTGACAGACTTCTGTGACGGGCTGGGGCTGGCTGAATCCAGTAGACAATCAGGCCGTCACTCATGGCTCAGGGGTGGCTCCCTTCTTATGAGGGGGGCCACCTTTGTTGACGCAGTGAAAATAAGATTGGGTGTACAGCACACCAGGGAGAGAGAAAAGAGGGGAAGACCGTATCAGCTGAACGAGGTCCTGTGTGATTTGGGGTGTCCGAGAGTGGAGAACCTCGGACATATCCTTCAAGAGTGCCCACATCTGGCCAATCACCGGACCTCGCGACACAACGCGGTGAATGCAGTACTCAAAGATGCTATGGAGAAAAAGGGATGGGACACATTGCTGGAACCAACGATCCCAACACCAGCAGGGATCAGACGTCCCGACTTAATAGCATGGAAAGGAAATCAAGCAGCAGTTGTGGATACATCCATATGCGCCGATGCCAACGCGGCGAGGCTTAATGCGGTGTATGATATGAAGGTACGCTACTATAACACCCAGGCCGTAAGGGACTGGGTGATGGAAAGAACAGGAACGACCTTGATAGAAGTCTCGGCTTTGATAATGAACTGGAGGGGGGATTTGTCCCCACTCAGTCATAGATTTTTGAAGTCTCATCAACTTACTTCATCTATTTTGTTGATGGAGACACGTAACCTGGAGGGTTCTGCGGCTGCCCTCAGATTCTTTCGGGCGGCATCCGGCCGATGGGACGTCCTCGGTGATCGAAATTAGTAGGCGGAAAGGGGTTGGAGTCTTCCGGTGAAGACTCCCGCCCACTGCGAACCCGCCCGCAGTGTCTTTTTGTATATAAAATGATGACGTTTAAGGGGGGTGTTTACCGTCCTCCCTTGAGCTTGGGGTGGGGATAAATAAGAAGAAATAATTTGAATTTTATTTTATTAATTACTTATTTATATATTTATTTATTATATTTACTTATTGTCTTATACTATAAAAATTATTATATCTACTAACACAATACAAATTTCTAAACAACCAACCAAACTATCTGGTTTATTTATATTATTAATTGATTCATTTATTTATTTATTTATTATATGTACTTATTGTTTTATATTATAACTTCATCTGAATTATGTGCATCAAAATTACTAACTTAGCAATTGCCTTCAGCTAAATTTGGGCCTTCAACCCAATTATTATATGGGCTTTCCCTCCCCTCAGGAGGGTTTTATGCCTACAGAAACCTCCATCGCCCTTTGAGTTCGGGCGACGGTATTCACCTCGCCAGTGAAGATTTTGGGTTAGTTAATGTACAATAAGAGTACATTGTCATTGGTGAGGGTATAAGGCGGGGAAATAATAATAAATGTAACTATGACTCTCTCGGCGGGAGTAACTATGACTCTTTGACGCGCTTTGCATTTTTTATTGGAATTTGTAAAGTGCCCACTATATTTACTCATAAATTTTATATTATAACATCATCTTATATATAAATATTTACCTTCTACTAACCCTCAAACAAGTTATCCTAATGCCTGTGACCAAACTATCTGGTCTGTTTATGATATTAAATAATTTATCTATTTATTTGTTTATTTTATTTTGCTCATTAATTTTATGTTATAATATTTATCTTCATTATGTGCATCACTTGACTAACAAACTTTAAGTACCTTCAGCAAAATTTGTGTCTTCAACACACAAGTCTTTGGGCTTTTCCTCCCATCAGGAGGTTTTTATGCCTTTGAAACTACCCTACCCTCTTGAGTTCGGGTGGGGGTATACACCCACTTGTGAAGATTATCATTGGAAAGTGTATAAATAATATACACTGAGTTGGTGATGGCTTCGGTGGGGAAAGTAGGAAAAAAAAAAAAAAAAAAAAAATGTAACTATAACTCTCTTGGCGGGAGTAACTATGACTCTTTGAGCGCTTTGCATTTTTTATTGGAATTTGTAAAGTGCCCACTGTTCTCATAGTGACTGTTGGGAGACCTCAAGTTTAGGAGTAACTATGACGGCGGGAGTAACTATAACTCTGATAGGTGTGTCTTGATTTTCTTGTTTTACTTGAATTTTGAGGGGTGCCTCCAAAGGTATAGTTGCTGTTAGAAGACCTCCAGTACTGGTACCCGCTGGATACTGTTTTGGCTTGTGGCACTCAATCCCGGGTCTCTCCGTAAGTAATTACGAGTAGGGTCCCGAGTGAGGTGAACCAAGCCCGAACTGAGCTGACTTCTAACCCAATCCGCGGGGTACGTTAAAGTCGAACTCTAGAAATTTACATCCTTTTCTCCTGGAAATTAACCAAGGAGGGAAAGACCCTTAGCGGCAGAGAGTGGATGGCGGAGGCTGGTAATCTTTGGGTATATGAGTTCAGCGGGCGCAGTTTTGCCTCAAAGACAGGGCTGGGGGTGCATACCCAGAAAGTCCACAGAGAAGAGCATGAGCGGAGAGCGCTGGCGCAAAGAGGAGAGAGGAAGGTTAGATGGACGGCCGAAGAGAAATTTTTGATGGCGGAGAGGGAGCTTGAGCTTGAGCGTGCTGGTTCACAGTCCATTAATATGGACTTGGTTCCGTTGTGCCCTGGGAGGACTTTTGAGGCTATCAAGGGTCAAAGACGACAGGCTGGCTACAGACAGGTTCTTGAAGATCTTAGAGCCAGACAGGCAAGGCGTCGTGATCAGGACGATCCAGGAGATCGTGATAATGAGAGACAGGCGGGCAGAAGAGAGGGGCTTAGGCCCAGACGTCCGAGAAGGTTACGGGAGGATGAGGTCCTTGCTGAAGTTCAGGTTCTGAGAACATCTGGTTGCTTAATGCAATAATAAAGTCGGCAAGGTCGGGGGGCTCTTCTGCCTACCTGGCCTTGCTTGACTTTCAAAAAGCATTTGATTCTGTGTCTCATGTGGCGATGGTGGGCTTGCTATCAGATCTTGGTGTACCTCGTAAACTGGTGAGATATATTGAGTCGGTCTATGACAGTGCACGGCTCACCCTAGGCGATGGATGGTTCAGGCAAGGGAGGGGGGTGTTGCAGGGCGACCCGCTATCCACTTTTCTTTTTAACTTGGCTATGGACTATATCTTGAAAGGACTGAATATGGAAGTAGGCATAAAATATGGTGGTAGGTCGATAAATTCCTTGGCGTATGCAGACGATGCGGTGTTAATGGCTTCAACAAGGCAGGACCTTAGTTACCTCCTGAGCAAATTTGTTGAAAGAGCGGCATCTCTGAGCCTGAGCCTGGGTGTCCGCAAGTGTATTACATCAGGCTTGCGTTGGTTAGGGAAGCAGAAAAAGTTGGTGGCCGACGTTGCTCCTTTCTTCATTGGTGATGAAGAGCTCCCCACAATGAGATAGGGTTCGGTCTGTAAATATTTGGGGGTCTCCTTCTCCTTGGGAGGAACCACCAAGTGGGCAGGTGCCCATCTGAGGGAGGACCTGAGACAGGTCGCCGCTGCGTGCTTAAAACCGCAGCAGAAGCTGATGTTGATTCGTTCATATCTTCTTCCTAAGCATTATTACTCGTTACAACATCAGAGATTGTCGGTAGGAGTTCTCAGGTCACTGGATGTGGCGGTTAGATCGGCCGTACGAAAGATTGTGCATCTCCCGGATGACACCCCGGTCCCTATGTTCCATGAACACCCGGGGGCTGGGGGTCCCGGAGATGGAGTCAATGATATTATCACTGAGAGATAAAATGAAGGAAAAGTTAGCTGATAGGGGGTGGCTTGTGGGACTTAGTGTCGCAGACCATCGTGACACCGTCCTCGTCGTCGTCTGGTGACAGATTTCTGTTACGGGCTGGGGCTGGCTGAGTCCTGCAAGCAAGCAGGTTGCCACTCATGGATCAGGGGTGGCTCCCTTATAATGAGGGGAGCGGCCTTTGTCGGTGCTATTAAAATCAGGTTAGGGGTGCAACATACGAGAGAGAGAGAGCAAGTAGAGGCAGACCCCATGAATTGCATGAGGTTCTGTGTGATCTAGGGTGTCTAAGGGTGGAGACGTTGGGGCACATCCTTCAGGAGTGCCCCCACCTTACGACGCATAGAACATCGCGTCACAATGCGGTGGCCGCAGTCTTAAAGGCGGCTCTGGACACCAGAGGTTGGGAGACTCTGTCGGAGCCTACCATCCCAACTCCGGCAGGTATCAGGCGCCCTGACCTGGTTGCAATGGAAGAGTGACATGGCGCTACTAGTTGATACATCCATTTGCGCTGATGCAAATGTCGCTCGACTGAATGCGGCGTTCAATCTTAAAGTAAGATACTATAACCATCCGGAAATCAGGCAATGGGTGTTGACTCGATCTCGTGCGACACATTTTGAATGCTCGGCTCTAATAATGAATTGGAGGGGTGATTTATCACCTCTTAGTCATAGATTCCTAAATCGTTATAAACTAACATCAATTATAGCGTTAATGGAGATCCGGAATCTTGAGGGCTCCGCGGTTGCCCTCCGGTTCTTCCGAGCGGCATCTGGCCGGTGGAACTGACTCGGTCAATCGTCCGTTGATGGCGGAAAGGGGTTGGAGTCTTCCAGTGAAGACTCTCGCCCACTGCGCACCCACCCGCAGTGTTTACTGTACAAAATTATTTTGACGTTTAAGGCGGGTGGTTACCTGCCGTCCTTGAGTTCGGGGGAGGAGTGGATTTGATAAACTACTTAACGTAGCCAAACTATCTGGCTTATTTATATTACTGAATAATTCATATATATATATATTTATTCATTATATTTACTTTTAGATTTTATATTTTAAAATTCATCTAAATTATGTACATCTTTACTAACAAGCAAATCAGTCATGTTACAATAAATCTTAGCCAAACTATCTGGCTTTTTTTTATGTTATTAAATATTTCATCTATATATTTATTCATTATATTTACTTATACTTTTATATTATAAAATTCATCTAAATTATGTACATTTCTTTACTAACTAAATAATTAATAGTCACCAGAGCCTTCAGCACAACATATGCCATCAGCATATGCTTCTAGGGGCTTTTCCTCCCTTCAGGAGGTTTTTATGCCTATCAGATTCCCCGACCACTTTGAGTTCGGGCGGTGGTATACACTCGCTAGTGAAGATTTATATGATAGAAGTGTATAATAAGAGTACACTGAGTTGGTGACGGGTTTCATGTGGGGAACATATTAAAAAAAATGTAACTATGACTCTCTTGGCGCGAGTAACTATGACTCTTTGACGCGCTTTGCATTTTTTATTGGAGTGGCACCCGCTGGGAACTCCTTGTTATTGGGGATCTTGTTGTTTCGTCAATCCGGTAAGGCAGGGAGATCAACAATAACAGGGTGAGCTAACTCCAGTCACTGTTCACAGTGTAAAAGTAACTCTGACATTTGAACATCACCTTCGTTTGAAATCCACTTTCTGAAAGGACACTGTGTCAACGAAGGGAATGGCTGAGAGAAGGGAGAGATGTCCCCACTGCTTGAGAGCCTTTTCCACTGTCAATGGCCGAAATGCGCATATTCAGCAAGCGCATACCGAAAATTATGAAGAGATGTTAAGAGCGAATGTGGCCGGTGCTAAGCCGAGATGGTCACCGGAAGAGATCTTTCTGATGGCGTCAGAGGAAGTTGAGCTGGAAAGGAGGGGTGTGAAGTTCCTAAATATGGAGCTCCATGAAAGGTTTCCATACAGGTCACTGGATAGTATAAAATGGAAACGGAAACAGAGGAGCTATAAGGATGTATTAAATCAATTAAAGGAGGAAAGGCAACATCAGGATAATGCAAGGCTGGCGAGACATCTGCCAGCTATAGTTGAGGAAGAGGAAGGTAATTTATTACCAGGGCAACAGGTAATGGCTGGTGAAAGATTGGAACGTACCATTCAGGTTCCTTTCGTTAATATAGAGATGGACGAACTGGACTCTCTCAAAAGGAGATGTGGGTTTGTATGCTCAGATCCAATCCAGAGACAGGTTAGGCAATTAGATCCAACTCCGGAATATCAACCTCTTTCTAGATCTAGGAGGAGTATTTTGAGACTGTAGTGGAGAAGAATGTAGTTGAGGACG
>SEYY01002993.1:62500-65000 GCA_009176605.1 Armadillidium nasatum | reverse complement strand
TATATATATAATATATATAATATAATATAATATAATATAATATAATATATAATATAATATGGAACAAACGACTGAGGTGGTGAGAAAAGTTCTGTAAGTGCCTCAGAACACCCAACCTTTAATCTCTTGATTAAAAAGAGAGAATATAATCTTTTCTAGAAAGAACCTTCAAATTTATGTCAATATTTCAGTTAACAAAAAAATCTAGTTATCAAACAAAAAGAAATTGTAATTGTAATTTGATTTTAGCAAAAATGTTTAAGTCACGTTACAAAATTTTGCAATATTTTTATTTAAAAAAAATTAATGTAACATATTCGTATTACAGTTGTCATAAAATATTTGCAGCTATACAAAGAAATTAAGTAATTTCCATAAATACAAAGATTCCATAGAGATTCAAATGTTTCTTTAAATATATTAAAAAAAAAGGAAAAAATAAAAAAATAAAAAAATTATTATTCTATTCCGAAATATAACTTACATAAAAAAAATTCATTATAGAATTATTTTCAACTAAAAAACGTTCTTTAAAAATTACAAACGTAAAAAAAAAAAAAAAAAAAAAAAAAAAAAATGAATAATAAAAAAAAAAAAAATCGCTTCGTGGCATCTCGAGCATCTGATAATTTTGCAAATTCTTTTTCCAAAGGTTAAATTATTATTATTATCAACTTCCCCCCCCAAAAAAAAAAAAAAAAAAATTTTTTGTTACGACTTTATAATTATTATTTGGATAAGGAACAAAATTGCATTAGGACATGCATTTTATTTATGTAAATACTGTATATATATATATATATATATATATATATATATATATATATATATATATATATATATATATATATATATATATATATATATATATATATATATATATATATATATATATATATATATATATATATATATATATATATATATATATATATATATATATATATATATATATATATATATATATATATATATATATATATATATATATATATATATATATATATATATATATATATATATATATATATATATATATATATTGAATTTGGTTTGATTCTGCTTGTTCTCGCCCTATTCGCAGACAGGGATTACCTTTGTCTTCGAACTCTAGAATCTCATGCAACTTATATTTCATCCCGGAATCGTGCAAAATCTATGCTTCGTAACATCAAAAGCTAATTTCTCCGTCGAAAATGCAATAATGCTTCTGGTTCCACGTCCACACGCTCTTTCCAGCATTTTTCAAAAAAAAAAATCAACTCTAATTCTTTTTTCCCTCCTTTAGATCTTCTGACGGTGCAACTGCAGGTTTGCCTTCTACTAAAGCTGAGCTTTTTACTTGAACGTTTGTCTCAAATTCAACTTTAGACGATTCAGGTACTATTCCTCCACCTTCAACCCCCTCCAACTCATTTATGCTTAAAATTTTAATTTCTACTGAAGACGTCATTTCTACTCTCTCTTTGCTTAACACTAAGAAGGCGTAAGTTCCTGATGGTATCTCTACTTTGACTTTCAAAACTTGTGCTTCTGAGTTTGCACATTGCCTTGGTAAACTATTTCGTCTCTGTCTTTCTACTTCAACATTCCCTTCTTGCTAGAAACGTTCACTTTTTTATCCTGTGCGGAAAAAAAGGGGAACCACAATCAACACTTTTACTTCCGTCCCATAATTTCACCTTCATTTTTTCTAAAGTTTGGAATCTATCGTTAACAGGAAGATTTGAAAACGTCTTAATTTTCCTAATCTTAACTCTAATCTCCAGTAAAGAACGCTCAACTGGTGCTCTTCTTCCCTGCCCTTTGACTCTTGGTCCTCCCCTCTTCAGAATATCTTTTGTTGTCGCATTAAACACATCGAAAGCCTAAGACTGATGGTAGCACAAAACTTTGATTTCAGTGTTCCTCTCTTTCGAAACATATCCTTTTCTCTGTGGTCTTCTCTCTAATTTCATTTTCGGTCGTTCTATGGCAGCTTTTGTAGACTTCCACCGTTCATCCTTTAAATCTTTTATTAGTTGTGTTCTTCAGGGATCTGTCCTATAACCAACACTTTTTCTACATTTCATTAATGACCTTCTTTCTATTACTTCGACACCTATCCAATCCTATACGTCACGCTTCACTACTCCTTTCGCTTTGAAAGATGCCCCTCCCAACAGCAGTTAAGTGACTCTAGAATGGTGGCATTGAAGTATCTAACCTCTTATCTTTCTCGTATTTCAAATAGGGAAGAGAAAACATTGTCGTTTTCAATGCCTCAAAATATCAATTCCTCCATCTTTCTACTATACATTCCTAACCTTTAAGACGATTATGACATCTTCGAAAACTCATAACTCAAACTTCGTCACTGCTTAATATTCTCGGTGTTTCTTTTTCCCATTATCTTTCTCGGAAAGACCCCATTACTTCACTTTCTAAACAAGTTTCTAAGAGGATGGATATTCTAATGCGCCTTCGAAATGTTTTCTCCTCACTCCAGCTTCTTACTCTT
>SEYY01002993.1:40000-57500 GCA_009176605.1 Armadillidium nasatum | reverse complement strand
TCAGAAAATTGAAGAGAACCTCCGGGTGCTACAAGTAAAAAAAATTTCAACCAAATCTTTTGGAGTATCTAAAATCAAAACACAAAGATGAACATTCACTAGCAGAAAAGGAGCGGTAAAAAGAAAACAGAAAAGAAAAAAATCTTGATTTTCTTATATTTTGTTTTGAAATTTTTTTTATTATTTGACTGATTGAGCTGAAATTTTCAAAGTATGTGAATTTTTTCACGAAGTTCTGAGTTGATTTCGAACATTTTTTTAAAGTCTATAACGGTTTGAAAGTTATTTGGACCCAAAGTTGAAAAAAAATGAATAACTGGGTCAAACCACTGGTCCACATGAGCTGAAAATTTAACTGAATACCTTTGCCCCAATTTCTTGCATTGGTGGGAATAGATTTTTGATATCACGTCTAGAAAAAAGTTATAAAAATCGTACCCTTCTGGAGGAAAAAATTATTTAAAAAAAAAAAAATGCTACCTACTATTTTTTTTTATTTGTGAATATTGTTTAGAAGAGGAACAGGGCAAAATTTTTATTTAGTGCATTTTTAAAATGCCCTTTGTTTGAAGCGAGATATAGCCTCTCAAACTTTGGGGATTTTTGAAATTTGGCCAAAAAACGGACCTTTTTGAAGGCTATATATATAAAACCAACGAATCTCATCGAATAAAGTTCATAGAGGAATTTGTAGCCCCACCCCTCCTCTATACACACCAAAAATAGGAAATGTTATAGTTGTATTTTTTTTAAAAAGATTTTGTCTGAAAAGGTATATTTTTTTAGTTCAAAAATTTTTTTTTCTATAGTTGGTCAGTTTTTGGGCTTTTAACATTTTTTTTCTATAACTCTGGGGACAAAAGTCTTTAAGACTTTTGTAGCCCATATAATTTTGAATAAATAGTCCAACTTTCAGCTCATTCTAAAAAGTGGTTTGGCACCCATTCATTTGAAAAAGGGTAAAATTTCCACACAAAAAAAAAAAATACTTTTAACCATAATAGACTCGGAAAAACGCTAGAAATGGACTTTTCTTACCAGTAAAAAATCTATATAAACTGAAAGTTTCAGCAGAATCGGCTGAAAATAAAAAAATTAAAAATAAAAATTTGTATAATTTGCCATTTTAACCCCGGCCGGCAACCCCGGTTTTCCCTGATTTTTAGCCGGGGCCGGGGTCAGTAAAATGGCCGGGGCCCGGTCGGCATATATATATATATATATATATATATATATATATATATATATATATATATATATATATATATATATATATATATATATATATATACTTCTGTTAAAGATAAATTCTTTGCTAATACCTTTACCTTTCTTTTTTGCACTTTAGATGACTCCTTCACGTCCCTCCAACTTCTTTATGTCTAACATTTTAATTCCTTCTACAGTTCCATAATCGACACATGTCCCTACTCGATATAATCTTCCCTACAACTATATCTTCTAAGAAATATATATCATGCTTCTTTTTTGAGAGATCTTTCTTGAAAGAATCACATTTTCTCTGCAACTAAGTAAATTTCAAATAGAATATGGGTTTTATAGTGTTCTTCAAATTTTTAACTCTCCACTCAAGGGTGCTAGATTGGTCGTCCCTGTTTAGAGTAATGCTTCATACATTTATAGTACTTTCGCTCACATAGGCTCTTTTTGAAAATATTTTGTCAAGGCTTTTCTTTGTATCAGTTCTTCCACCTTGCAAAAAACTTTCTCCAATCTCTTTCTGCAGGTCAAATTGTTGCTTACGTATCATTTTATTACCACTTTTACGGAGGGCTCTTCTCTTTTCTACTTTTAAGTCGCATAATTCTTCCATTGAGGAGGTTTTTGAGCAACCTATCCTTCCTTACATTTCTTATCCATTTTCTCTCCAGCTCTCCTACCTAGACTTAACCAATATGCTCAATTTTATAAATTATTCACTTTAGGAAACTGGAGTATATATGTAAATATATATATATATATATATATATATATATAATATATATATATATATATATATATATATATATATATATATATATATATATATATATATATATATATATATATATATATATATATATATATATATATATATATATATATATATATATATATATTATATATATATATATATATATATATATATATATATATATATATATATATATATATATATATATATATATATATATATATATATATATATATATATATATATATATATATATATATATATATATATATATATATATATATATATATATATATATATATATATATATATATTATATATATATATATATATATATATATATATATAATATATATATAATAATATATATATATATATATATATATATATATATATATATATATATATATATATATATATATATATAATATATATATATATATATATATATATATATATATATATATAATATATATATATATATATATATATATATATATATATATATATATATATATATATAATATATATATATATATATATATATATATATATATATATATATATATATATATATATATTTATAAGAGGGTATATGCATGTAATTAATTTTTAGATTATGTTATTGAAATATTTTACAGTAATAAAAATTGCCATGAAAGAAATTTTTGGGATTTTTTTATTTATTATTTTTATTATTTATTTATTTATTTTTTTATTTGAAGAAAATTTTTTTTATTTTCATTTTCTACAAAGGTTTGATAAGGAAAAAGATTCGGTTACCAAACCGGATATGAAAAAGAAGATCGATTTATATATATTATATATATATATATATATATATATATATATATATATATATATATATATATATATATATATATATATATATATATATATATATATATATATATATATATATATATATATATATATATATATATATATATATATATATATATATATATATATATATATATATATATATATATATATATATATATATATATATATATATATATATATATATATATATATATATATATATATATATATATATATATATATATATATATATATATATATATATATATATATATATATATATATATATATATATATATATATATATATATATATATATATATATATATATTATATATATATTATGAATTTTCTTATTGAAACAATTTTAAAGTATATCTAGTATAGTGAGATATTTATATATTAATATCGATTTCAAAGGACTTGCCCATAGTATATTTCTTTGCTAATTGCTAATTACAAATAAATTTACAGTTAATATTTCAGTTAGTTGAAACTTTAAGGGAAACTTCTTTACCAAAGCCTCGAAACTTTTCTTCCAAGCCAACGATTTCAGAGCATTCTATTTTGAACTTCTTCATTATAATACTGAAATATCATCTCTCCATTCGGTGCTATATCCAAAATCGTCGACAGGTCAAAGGGCCGACACTTTTGAAAAAAATCTGTAGGCTATTTTTCCTGACGACGATTTGGGGTTATTCCCTCTCCATTCTTCTACAACAGCTTCAGTGACCAGTTTGTTTTCTTAATTATTTACCTTTTTATAAATACAGTTACTTTCCCTCTTGTGATTTCATGTGCTTGATACTATCATCTAAAAGATACTATTATACTGAAATATCATCTCTCCTCTCTTCTACAACAGTAGAAGTCCACGTCCAGTTTGTTTCTTTAAATATTTGTCTTTTTTTTATTTGCAATTATTTTTCCTCTTGGGATTTCATGTGAAAGGCTTCAAACAGATAATATATGGCTTTATTATTATATTTTCATAGCACATGCTCTGTTATGAGGGATTATTTCTCTGTATACCGTAAATAATCACTATATTATGATTGATTAATCCAGCATTTAACATTTCTCCCATTATCAATCTTACTTCCTTATATATATATATATATATATATATATATATATATATATATATATATATATATATATATATATATATATATATATATATATATAATCTTTGTCTATACTTTTTCTTTTTCATTACTCCCAATATCGTTCATTAATAATATTCCCCCTTCTCCTCCCCTTGTTTCGTACAATACATATATATATATATATATATATATATATATATATATATATATATATATATATATATATATATATATATATATATATATATATATATATATATATATATATATATATATATATATATATATATATATATATATATATATATATCAGGACAATGAGTGATGGCAATTCGTTTAATCTTTACAGTCCCTTAGTTAGGTAATTAAGCTTAGATTTATGAAAGCTCAAAGAAGAGGGGAAAATAACTCAAAATTGATTAATATATAACTGTTATAATCATTTACAGCATTCTAAAAGCGATTAAGGATCGTCTAAATCGAGAAGAGAGAGAGAGAGAGAGAGAGAGAGAGAGAGAGAGAGAGAGAGAGAGAGAGAGAGAGAGAGACAGAGAGAGAGAGAGAGAGAGAGAGACAGAGAGAGACAGAGAGAGAGAGAGACAGAGACAGAGACAGACAGACAGACAGACAGACAGACAGACAGACAGACAGACAGACAGACAGACAGACAGACAGACAGACAGACAGACAGACAGACAGAGACAGACAGACAGACAGAGAGAGAGAGAGAGAGAGAAGACAGAGAGAGAGAGAGAGAGAGAGAGAGAGAGAGAGAGAGAGAGAGAGAGAGAGAGAGAGAGAGTAAAGCAGGATGGAAAGCGCCTTAAAGCACGCAACATTGCCATAGAAGTTTCACTTGTCTCCACCTTTTTATATTAAGTTCTTTTATTACAGACTTAAAATCTACCATCCCTCTTTTGAATAGGATAAATCTTCCCCATCGTTTGCATGTTATTTGATTTTAATCCTGCATCAATCTCTCTCCTCTTTTTTTTTTTTTTTTTACTTTTTTCTTTTTCATTACTCCCAATATCGTTCATTAATAATATTCCCCCTTCTCCTTCCCTTGTTTCGTAAGTGCCCTAATTTATAGCCACCCCTTTTAAATTGCGCGCTCCATTTAATGCACTGTTTACTCTATAGACGAGGCACAGTGCCTTTGAGATTTCGCTTCATTTCCTTGCCTTTTCTTTGCACTGTTACTCTATGCAATTACATGACCATTATTTTGAAGAAATACGCATCGCTCTCTTATTCATTTTAACATACATGCGTGAAATTAGGAGAACCCAATTTGTTTAATTGATTATATATATATATATATATATATATATATATATATATATATATATATATATATATATATATATATATATATATATATATATATATATATATATATATATATATATATATATATATATATATATATATATATATATATATATATATATATATATATATATATATATATATATATATATATATATATATATATATATATATATATATATATATATATATATATATATATATATATAAGAACATAAATAAAAGAGAGAAAGAAGCCATAAACGAGGATCAAGATTGTACCTAGTTAATTATGACTCATTTGTTAGCGCTTTGTGACTTACCATCTTAGAGGTCTCGGTTTCGAATCCTCGTTCAATAAACTTGAATTTTACATAAAATCTATCGTGAATTTGCGGTATAATATACTGTTAATCTTTGTCTATACCTAAACGCGTAGGCAAAATGTAAACTATATAACTAAGAATACATAATATGTATGTACTAAACATGCAATGGCAAACAACTGGACCTAAAGGTTTGTCTGTATTATCATTAACAAATTATAAAGATACTAAATATTCCAACTACAAAGAATAAAACTACATGTAAATTAAATGCTAATTATACGTTGCAAGTCGTTTGAAATACTATAGTCATATTTACCACATGCAGTTAGTTTTAATAACTAGCTGTCATCACACCAATTAAGTTCAGTCATAATATATTTTATAATGCCAACACCATTCATATACCTATCCAAACCTTTCGTAAATTATGCAACTGAGTCACACTCAACAACTTCCTTTTGCAAATCATTCCAAAATTTAACAGCATATTGCTAAAAGTATATTTTCTTATATCAAGATGACATGACTTCTTTTTAACTCTTTAATTCCCCCTGGACTCCCTTCCATGACCTAATGCAAAGAATTTACTGATCACAGTATTATAAAAAGATATGAATATTTTGTGGACTTGCATCATATTCCCTTTAGAAATCGCCTTTCGACAGAGAATATTCCTAAGTCCCTTAGAATCTCTTCATAACTGTTACTCTCAAGTCCAGAAGTCATATATATATATATATATATATATATATATATATATATATATATATATATATATATATATATATATATATATATATATATATATATATATATATATATATATATATATATATATATATATATATATATATATATATATATATATATATATATATATATATATATATATATATATATATATATATATATATATATATATATATATATATATATATATATATATATATATATATATATATATATATATATATATATATATATATATATATATATATATATATATATATATATATATATATATATATATATATATATATATTGTGATTAAACTCTATTACAATAATTTAATTTTCAATTATACATTAGGCTTGAATAGAAAATGAGATTATCGTGAGTCCGTGACAATTCATTCTATTTCCAGATTATAATTCAAAATAGATTTTCAACATCTTCGAAATGACTAGTTCACACTTCATTTATCCTAGATACGTTATTTATTCTCTTTCTTTTCGATCTCTTTCGTTTAGTAGACGAGACGTCGTAAGTTGGTATACATGTGGAAATGCTTTACATGTATACTCTTATAAGAGTTACGTGTAATAATACATTGAACCTTCTGTGTTTCAGTTAATAAGTAGATGATTGCTCACGTAGGATGTAATTATATTTTGTAAAATATAATTGATTTTCATACAGAGTAAACATCAAAAGTTTGCTACACATAATTTTCTTTAACACACATTCACACGTCCACACCCACACCCATATGTACATATATAATATATATATATATATATATATATATATATATATATATATATATATATATATATATATATATATATATATATATATATATATATATATATATATATATATATATATATATATATATATATATATGTTAAATACATTATCGAGAATATGAACACAAAATGTTTTACATTAGAAACCCCAAATACTTATAAAACATACACGTAGAATTCCAAGTCCCATCTATAAATAACTATAGGGTAAAAAAAAACGTACACAAAACTTCATACATATCTTATAAATATATAGGAGCTATAAATGCAGCGTCATTTCCATGATTAGATCTCTAACCACCCCTCATTCAGCCCTCTATCTTTTTAATGCTCTTTTAACCCCTCGGAGCAATATATTCTCCCATGGAAAGGGATCCCCTTATAATGTATTTTAGGCTTCGATAATTTTCATTCTTCGCAATAACCAGTCTGATAGTGTTGCCTCGAGACCCCCCGAGAGATGACGCCGATGTTCTCTTTTTTATTACTTCCTTTTATATATATAAAAAATGTATATGAATTCCATTATTCTTTTGATGAATTTATGCCATATCGCTAATAAACTTTCTCTATATTGTATATATATATATATATATATATATATATATATATATATATATATATATATATATATATATATATATATATATATATATATATATATATATATATATATATATATATATATATATATATATATATATATATATATATATATATATATATATTATCATATATATATATATATATAAATATATTTTAAATATATATATATATATATATATATATATATATATATATATATATATATATATATATATATATATATATATATATATATATATATATATATATATATATATATATATATATATATATATATATATATATATATATATATATATATATATATATATATATATATATATATATATATATATATATATATATATATATAGAGGTGGACCGGATAGTAATTTTTTACTATCCGCGGATGCGGATGCGGATGCGGTTGCGGATATCCGCAGATGCGGATGCGGATGCGGATAGTTTAATTTTTTAAGAGTTTTTGCCATAGATTCTTGGAATTTTAAATATAATATCCAGAATCTATGTTACCAGGGATGTGGGACGGGAACCCAACTCTTGAACACCCCACCAAACTCTTTCACCAACCTCCACTCCACCCATTTGAATAAAGGTATATATATATATATATATATATATATATATATATATATATATATATATATATATATATATATATATATATATATATATATATATATATATATATAGCCATATCATATTACCTTAACACTTCACAGTTTCACATATTCCATTTGAAGTTAATAATTGGTAAGTTATTTTTTAGAAATAAAAGCTTTTGGGCTCTTTCAGGCGAAAGTGTGGTTCGCTTTTCGTCGTAAATGAGGCCTGCTCCACTGAAAAGACGCTCACTAGCAACACTAGTTGAAGGACTTGCTAAATAAGTCCTTGCCAGCTCAGCAAGAAAAGGGAAACTTTTGCAATTATCTCTCCAC
This sequence comes from Armadillidium nasatum, assembly GCA_009176605.1. Classification (NCBI taxonomy): domain Eukaryota; kingdom Metazoa; phylum Arthropoda; class Malacostraca; order Isopoda; family Armadillidiidae; genus Armadillidium; species Armadillidium nasatum. The sequence goes on along the minus strand of SEYY01002993.1, from coordinate 48,875 downwards.
CAAACCAGTTGGTCTTTATCTGCCTCCAAACGTGGGAGTTTCAGATAATTTTCAATAATCGATATTGTATCCTTTGACACTTCTGACTATGATTCTTCATCGCTGCTGGAAGATAGAAGATCTTTCATTGATTTTGCAATGCTTAAGCTAACAGATTTTGTTTCTTTTGTATCTGAGAGCTTTTGCTTTTTCTTGAAAGGCGTTATTTTAGCTGTTTCTATCATCTCATCGCATAAGCATCCTAATTTGATTTTAACATTCTGAGAAACAAGTGTTTTTAAAAAATTTTGTTTTGTACCTAGGATCTAAAAAGGTTGCAGTTGTATAAGCATCATCATTTTCCAGGTTTTCAAATCTGTCGTTCATCTCCTTCATTAATGTTTCAGTCATCCTTGAAACTCCCTTAGACTTAATAACATTTGTTAACACAACTTTCAATGTTGAAACAAGTGGTATCACATCTGACAAACATGATTCAGCTGAACTTATAGTCTTTGTTAATTCTTCAAAAGGCTTAAGGATATTAATACAATTATTTAAAATGTCATTTTCGTCACCTGTTAGAGGCTTTATTTTTGTGCTGCTTGAAGCATAAAGGCAAATGGCCTCATTAATTTCGCTCATCCTCTCAAGCATATGCAAACTATTATTCCAAAGTGTTTGAATATCTTGCATGGCAGAAAGTGGACGAACATTTAATCTTGTTTTATTTTCTTCAGCTCATTTATCTGTTTTTCCAACTTTTTTTGACTTGAACACTTTTATTACTATCCGCGATGCTGATGCGGTTGCGGATATCCAATTGCGGATATCCGCGGATGCGGATATTGGAAAAATGATGCGGATATCCGCAGTTGCGGATGCGGATGCGGATATCGGTCCACCTCTATATATATATATATATATATATATATATATATATATATATATATATATATATATATATATATATATATATATATATATATATATATATATATATATATATATATATATATATATATATATATATATATATATATATATATATATATATATATATATATATATATATATATATATATATATATATATATATATATATATATATATATATATATATGCTGTGGAACAAATGATAGAATGGTCGCATAAATTGTTTCTAATAAATAATATTAATGGCTCACAGTTTAGCATCTTGGAAATTATTCCAGATTAATAAGTTTAAGATTTCAAAGTTCCATTTTCATTTACTCAAATTTCTTAATCCTGAAACTCTGCCAGATGATTGTCTCAATTAATATATCCTTATTATTATTCGATATATATATTTTTCACCATATAGATATATTTTTTCCTCATTTCTTATTTTTAATCGATATACAATCAAATATATCTTAATTACTATTGGATAAATATTTTATTCTCCCAAAAGATATATCGTTTCCTCATTTCTTATTCTTAATCGATTTTCAATCAATATATCTTTATTATCATTTGATATATATTTTTTTCTACCAATAGATATATCGTTTCCTCATTTCTTATTCTTAATCGATATTCAATCAATATATCCTTATTATTATTCGATATTTATATATATATATATATATATATATATATATATATATATATATATATATATATATATATATATATATATATATATATATATATATATATATATATATATATATATATATATATATTTTTAACCTTATAGATAGAGTTTTCTTCCTTTTTTATTCTTAATCGATATACCATCGATATATCCTTATTATTATTCGATATATTTATATTTTTCACCTTTTAGATATCGTTTCCTCATTTCTTAATCTTAATCGATATACTGTCATTCTCAATCAATATATTTTATCTTAATCGGTCGTCAGGTTTCAGAATCGACTGGCTGATATTTCTAAATTTAAATTTATTGTTCTAAATTATAATCTGCATCTTATATTTAGTACAATAGTTTAGCTAATATAATATATTATATATCTCTTTTTTTTTCGATTGCATACTCTATATTTCAATTTAATTTGAAAAATTTTAATTTACAAAAGTTTTTAATTTACAAAAGTTTATTGAATTATTTTTATATATATAAATTAACTTGCATACTAATAATAGAATTTTTTTTTAGTTTTATAAATTTTTTAATTAATTAAACATTTTTAACATTTTGAATATATATTATATATATATATATATATATATATATATATATATATATATATATATATATATATATATATATATATATATATATATATATATATATATATATATATATATATATATATATATATATATATATATATATATATATATATATATATATATATATATAAAATAAAAATAAATATAATTTATCGCTGCAATAAAATAAATATAATCTAACTCGAAATATTTCGTTATTTTTAATTTAGATTAATAAATATTGTCATGCATTAACAATAAATATAGAATAAATGTAAAATAATTCTAAATATTTCATTATTTAAAACTTAACTTAAATATTTTCGTTTAATCCTTTTGGAACGAGAAATTAGAACACTTTTTAAAGCTCTTCAATTTAAAAAAAAAAAAGAAATTTTAATTATAATTTAAAAGAAAAAAAAAAGAACTTAAATTCTAAATTACATTCTTTCCTCAAATTAATTTTCCTAAATTTTCTAATTATATTTGCCGGAGTCAAACTCAATTTCATGTGAAGTTAATTAATGAAGACACAAAGAAAAGAATTTAATTTCCTGCCTCCTCTCCTCCTTCTCTTGCTTTCTTATTTTACAAAGCTCAAAAAAAATTCTTTGATAGCTAATAGTCTGAACAGGTATTGAATAAAAGACCTTCAGATGTATATGCATTCACATACGTGAATGGGTACATGCACACAAACATTCACACACATGTGCACACAAGCTCAAACACTCATACATTCACATAGACTCACACACACACACACACACACACACACACACACACATATATATATATATATATATATATATATATATATATATATATATATATATATATATATATATATATATATATATATATATATATATATATTATTCCCATACGGCTAAATATGAAATGCAAAACCCTGCATCTTGCGGGATATAGTATATATAATATAGATATATATATATATATATATATATATATATATATATATATATATATATATATATATATATATATATATATATATATATATATATATATATATATATATATATATACCAGTTTTTGAGGCTTTATATTTACATAGACTCGATTGTTTGGAAAATGGATGAAAATAGAAAATAAACATATATATTTTAAAGAAAAATGTATGGGAATTGCATACGTTCGTTTTAATTGCTGTTAAAACTATTTTGTTAGTTCCTTTGTCCTTTGAGAGAAACAATGAACTTGTCTGTACCTAAATTTGAAAATTACTCAAAAAAAAAAAAAAAGAAAAAAAAAAGACATAATTAGAATAAATGAATAGAAGTGAAATAATAAGTGTACAAAACAAACTGAGTTAAAAAGTATTAATGAAACATTTTCGAAAGGGTTTTAATACTTTTTATTTTATCTACCATTAACAAAGTTTTATTCATATATAAAAGAACATTTGCTCATATCATTTATGCTTTACTTTCTTCCTAAGGTCATTTTAATAACACACAAAACTTAAATAATTTAAAATAGAAATAATGCTTGTATGGTATGCACTTAAAGTGGATGTAACGCTGAAATATTATCATTTAATGCGTTAATAACACATGCTGTTTTGGCATTATTTAATGCGTTAATAACACATGCTGTTTCGGCATTACTTCCATTTTCAGCGCATCCCGCACTCGTAATGCATATTTATATTTTCTATTTTTGAATAGGGCATGCCTGTGAAATGCATAGTTTTAATATATATATATATATATATATATATATATATATATATATATATATATATATATATATATATATATATATATATATATATATATATATATATATATATATATATATATATATATATATATATATATATAATATTAATTATTAATATAAATGCTTATAATAATTAGTGTGGAAGGATTTCTCCTCTTCATATTAAAAATATTCAAGTTATTGATTTTATTTAAATTATTGCTAAATTTTTTAATATTTTAAAAATAATTATTTAAAATATTAGTTAAATATTTTTGCAAATATTTTTATTAAAAAAAAACTTATTTCTGCGATTTATCAATAATTATTACTGAATAATTTTTATTATTTCTGATTTTTATTTTTTATTTTTATGAAACTTTATTTTATATTAAATGTAAGTTTATTAAAAGTACATAAAATCATTATCAATGAAGAAATTTATTATACACAGAAATTCTATTGTTAAACACTAAAAACATCTCGGAAATAAATAAACATTAATAAACATGTTAATAACCATTTCAAAAGCTTTCAATATTTTTTTCTATTTATGTGTGAGTGAGTGTGCGTGTGTGTGTGGGCGTGTGTGTATTCGAATGTACACAATATTCTTCGTTATTTGGGTAACTCACTTTCTATTTATGTGTGAGTTTGTGTGCGTTTTTGAGTGTGTGTGTGTGTGTGTGTTTGAATGTACACAAGATTCTACGTTATTTGGGTAACTCACTTTCTATCTACTTTCTATTTAGGTGTGAGTGTGTGTGCGTATGTGAGTGTGTGTGCGTATGTGAGTGTGTGTGCGTGTGTGCGTGTATATGTGTGTGTGTGTGTGTGTTGTTTGAATGTACACAAGATGCTACGTTATTTGAGTAACTCACTTTTAGTTTTCAAATTTCCTTTTACTTGAGTTATTTCAAAGGTTTTCTCCGTAGAAAGGAGAAAAAAAATGAATAAAGGAACACATTTAAATATTTGGAAATACCATTTACTTCTTCTGGAAACATTTTATGGCCTTACGAGTATCCTTCTTTTCCCTCTTTCTAAATAATAAAGGAAAAAAAAAAACGCGCGAAACTTGTCAGTTCTTAAAAGTTGCCATAAAGACGTTACATAAAAATTCAAAATAGGTTCAATTTTTTGTGAAAGGATTTTGGGAGAGAACTGACACCGATATAGAGATTGAGTGTCAGAAGAAGCTTTTGGGGTAGAATAAGAGAAAGGAAAGTCATAAAAAAAAGCTTGCAAGAAACTGTTGAAAAAAAACTACAGAAAATCTATAAAAAGCTACAGAAAAGATATGGAAAACTACAGGAAATCTATGGGAAACTAAGAAATGCTTCCATAAAATAGAAAAATACGAAAATAAAGAAAAAGAAGGATAGAAAAAAAGTTATTAGATGATTATGATAAAATAAACGGAACAAAAGGAAAGAAAAGTAAGTAACAATAATTTACCAACGAAAGTGTGTAATAGAAGTGGAAAAAAGAAGAGATGAAGAAATATTGTTAGAACGTCTAAGGAAAAAAATATATGAAGTGATAAAGCGAGATTCCTGAATTAGGGTGACTGACGTAGTTTTATTGACTGAGAAGAATGTATATATATATATATATATATATATATATATATATATATATATATATATATATATATATATATATATATATATATATATATATATATATATATATATATATATATATATATATATATATATATATAATATTATATATATTATATTTATATATATATTATATATATATAATATATATATATATATATATATATATATATATATATATATATATATATATATATATATATATATATATATATATATATATATATATATATATATATATATATATATATATATATATATATATATATATATATATATATATATATATATATATATATATATATATATATATATATATATATATATATATATATATATATATATATATATATATATATATATATATATATATATATATATATATATATATATATATATATATATATATATATATATATATATATATATATATCTGTAGCTTACTCTCACAAAATCGAGCAAATGCTCATATTGCATATCATTTATGCTATGATAAAAATAAAAATAAACATTTACCAAAATTGAGAAAAGAACAGACAAGGGAAAGAAAAATATTTAAAGTTTGAGTCAATTCAGGAAATTAAACTAATTTGAAATAGCGAAACGTGTTGAGAAATTTTCCTTTGCCTCGAATTTTATTCCATTTTTATTTTGTAAATGATCGAAGAACTTTCAAAAATCACGCAATAATTTATATAGATAAATGTGAGGCGTAAAATTTTTGAATGATAAAACGGGTTAGATATCAAGTTGTATTTGGTAGAGTTTGTATCTTATGTCATATTTGATGGGGATTATTATTATTATTATTTTTATTAAATTATTATTATATTATTATTATTATTATTATTATTATTATTATTATTATTATTATTATTAGTATTATTAGTAGTAGTAGTAGTAGTAGTAGTAGTAATAGTAATATAGCTAGGAAAAGATTGATAATTAAGGGCATAGACAATAAAAATGAATTAAAAGAAATAAGAATATTTTATTTTTAAATTGTTTAAAAATGAATTACTTTTAATTTTTTTATATTTTCGAAATACAAAATTAATAGTACATACCAGAGATAATTTTTATGAATAATATTGTAATTTTTAAAGACTTGAATTCTCTTTTTTCTGAGTTTAACACAAAAACTTCGTAGGATTTTCATGGTGTCTCTTCTGCTATTATTAAAGCTTGCGATTCGAAGCTCACACTCTGAATTGGTAAACTACTTTGTCTTTGTCTATCAACTTTTTCGTGAAAACGGAACTTATTACAGTGAAAAACTCCTCGAAATCCACAAATTGTCCTACAGCTTTAACCACAGTTCTTTCTAAAGTTTTTCAATCTATTCTCATCAAGACGATATAAAAACATTCTTAAACTTTCTGATATTATCTCAGATCTCCAATTTAGTTTACGTAATGAAGGTTCTGCTGGTAGTATTCTTTCATCTCATTCATAATTTTGGTCTCTGTTCTTCCGTGTTTTTGCAAATCTTTTCCTGTCGCGTTTGGCAAATAGAAAGCCTTTGATAAAATCTTGCACAAAGTTTTGATTTCTTCATTTCGCTCTCGGTACCAACCTATATACTGCAACTTTCCCTCTGCTTCTTTTCCAGTAGTTCAATAGCTACGGTTGTAGATTGTCACAATTCATCATTTAAATCTTTATGTCGTATCTTTAACTCCTTTTTCATCATTTCATAATTTTTTAATTTTCTTTGTGACTTCATTACATATCCACTCCTATTCTGAATAGTTCAACCTTCATTGGTTCATTTTGAAGCATGTTCAATCAATCAACTGATGCTAGATGCCTGTAAGAAACCAAAATCCATCCTTTCTCTTATTTTTAATTGCAGCAAAAAGTTCAGTCCCTTCATCTCTTTACTTGACATAATCTTCCAAACAACTGGAACATCTTTGAAAACACAGAAAGTAAGCCTACTTCTGTAACTAAATTTTTTCCCTTCGGGTGAGCTTTCTTGGAGGGATTATATTATTAATCATTTTTAAACAAGCTTATTAAAAGTTGAGAGCCTTGAAACACTTTTCGAAACTACACCATCCCAGACGGTTTATTCTTTATAGAAGTGTAGATCTCCTTTGTCTAGAGTATGGTTAACACATTTGAGGTGACTTACTTTATTAGCTCTTCTGTTACAATCTCTTTATGTCGGTCGAACAGTTGTATACTAGCCATATCTATGTCAGACTAAAAGTTCTAAACTCTTCAATCACATCCCACCCTCTTTTGTGGAAAATTCATGCGGAAACTCTTTCAACAGAGGCTCATCCTTTCTCTGTCCAGTTTTAAAGCACCAGACTTAACTCATTCTTACATGTACTATACAAGTAAAATAGGGAACACTATTTTTTACTCAGTTTCCCCACTTTCGTTGATTTGAGTTTGCAGTGTTGTTTCGAAATCTGTTAGTCTGGGGTTATCGGATTTTAATTTGACTCTATAATTTTTATTTCATTCCCATCTCTGGTGGATTTTGTATAGACTATTGGATTATCCTCATAAGAGGAATAAGAGGATATATATATATATATATATATATATATATATATATATATATATATATATATATATATATATATATATATATATATATATATATATATATATATATATATATATATATATATAATAAAAAAGATAGAATAGCTTATCTTTAATGAATTTGTATAATGAAATGTAATCCACAAATAAAAAATATTAATTACATCACTATAATGCTATTAAATCAAACATGAAAACAAATACTAATACAAAAAAAAAAATAGTATAAATTTAATTTAAAAACAATAAAAATAAATTTTCATTTAAAACAAAAATTTTATTACTCACTTCGTCTTGTATGTTGATTTTTCAAAGGGACAGGAACAAGACTAATCTTTCCAGAGAGTAAGAGAGAGAAGTAAAATAAAAGAAAAAATAAAAGAAATAAAAAAAAAATAAAATAAATAAAATAAAAAATAAAAGAAATATAGAGAAGGAGAGAAAGTGAGAGATTTGAAGAAAGAGAGATAGAGAAAGGGAAAGCAAAAAATTGAGAGAAAGAAAGAAAGTGAGAGTTAGAAAGAGACAAATAAAAAGTAGAAAGAGAACGAATAGAGATGGAAAGATAGATAGTCAAAAGAAAGAAAGGAGAGAGAGAGAGTGAGAGAGAGAGAGAGAGAAGAGAGAGAGAGAGAGAGAGAGAGAGAGAGAGAGAGAGAGAGAGAGAGAGAGAAGAGAGAGAGAGAGAGAGAGAGAGAGAGAGAGAGAGAGAGAGAGAGAGAGAGAGAATGGGAGATGCTATTTTAATTAAATTTTTGGTTATGTTCCTTTTTCTCTAATAC
>SEYY01002993.1:20000-22500 GCA_009176605.1 Armadillidium nasatum | reverse complement strand
TATTTGAATTTATTTTCACGAATTACATAAAATAGAAATTTTTAAACAACAAATGGAGAAAAAGAAAATGAAACTTCATTTCATATCATATTTGATTTCTCTCTCTCTCTCTCTCTCTCTCTCTCTCTTTTCTTCTTCTTCTGTCTCTCTCTCTCTTTCGTTCTCTCTTTTTCCATTCTTTCTTTTTTTGTCCTTCTCTTCTAAACCTCTGTATCTATTTCTTATCTTTATTTTATATAATATATATATATATAATATATATATATCTATATATATAAATATATGTATATATATATATATATATATATATAATATATATATATATATATATATATATATATATATATATATATATATATATATATATATATATATATATATATATATATATATATATATATATATATATATATATATATTTTTTTTTTTTTTTTTTTTATTTTTTTTTTATTATTAAATAATTTTATTAAAATTTATTTAATTAATTATTTAAATGCATAATTTGCAAACTTTTTCACAGCTTTTATTTAAACAACAATTTTTATTCACTCATGGTTACGCATGTTAAATATTTATCACTTTGATGTTATCAATCCATTTTTCTAGGTATCTATGTATCTATCTATCTCTCTATCCATCTATCTATATATCTATCTATCTTTCTATCTATCTATCTATCTATCTATATCTATCTATCTATCTATCTATCTATCTATCTATCTATCTATCTATCTATCTATCTATCTATCTATCTATCTATCTATCTATCTTTCTGACTATGTATCTATGTATCTAAGAATGCATGTATCTATGTATCTAAGAATGTATATGTATGTATGTAGCATGTATGTATATATTTATGTATGTATTTATGTATCTATCTATCTATCTATATCTATATATATATATATATATATATATATATATATATATATATATTATATATATATATATATATATATATATATATATATATATATATATATATATATATCGATCTATCTATCTATCTATGTATCAGTCTATTATGTCTATCTATCTATCTATCTATTTATTTATCTATTTGTTTATTTGTCTACTTATCTACCTATCTGTGTATCTATCTATCTAGATATTTATTTATCTATCAATCTCTCTATCTATGTATTGACTTATATATTTATGTATCCATGTATTTTTTTATCTATCTTTCTATCTATGTATTAATTTATTTCTGTCTATCTATCTATATATATATTATATATATATATATATATATATATATATATATATATATATATATATATATATATATATATATATATATATATATATATATATATATATATATATATATATATATATATATATATATATATTATTTAGAATTTTGCAATACGTTCAAAAACTGCATTGTAACTCGGAAAATTTATATTATTTATAAAATAGAAGGATAAATATTATATATGTTCACTTTTCAGTGTCTGGCAACGAGATCCCAAAAATATCTCTTTCGGTTTCTTCATCCCCTCAGTTGTTTTGGACCTCAGTACGAAACATCAGTTTCCCCTTGAAAGCTGTATGAGGGAGTTGCGTTATCTCTCCGCTCCTCTTATTGGAAAAAAAGGTTTCTTTTGTACCAATTGATTATAAAATAATTCGTAATTTTTTAAACATTTGAAGTGCTACTATTATTAACCGAAAGTGGTTGATATGAAAATATATAATGAGATTTTTTACTCCTTTTTGAAAACGAACTTATTTGAAATAATATTGATAATAGAGTTTAATGACACTATTAAAGTATTTGATGACAGTTATGGAATTGCGCTTTTTTAATAGTAATTTTTATTTTAAAAATTAGCAGTGAAATGTAAAATATTTGGGCATTTTATTTTTTAATAATACACCCAATGTTTGATAATGGAACGTTTTATAGCATTCATCTTTCATAATTTTATTATCCTCCTTGCTGCACAAATAACGCACGAAAATTTGAACACTAATTTTAATACAGATAAAATTTCAAAATCTTCATCGAAAGGGGAAAGAGTTGATCTTTTGCTAAGCAAATGGGGAGATTCAGCCAAACTAATGAGACATAGCAATAGCACAAAAACGGAAAGCGAAATAGCTGCTGTCTTTTTTGGTGTAGCTTATGGAGCTCCAACTCATGAACCACCATTAACAACAACAACACTTAAAACCACTACTCCTACAACAACCAGTACATTTTTACAGTTTCCTACATCTTTTCGAGAACATTTTCAAAATAAAAATGCTATAAGCTCAAGTAATAAAAAGCCCAGTAGTAAAACAAACGTACATAAAATATTGCATGCGGATTCTGGTAAAAATTCGACAGTTTTAAGAAGAAATGAGTTTACAATTTCTTTTGAAGAAGAATTAAAAAGAAACAAAAGTAATGAATTAAATTTGGAAAATAAGGAAAGGACTCAAATATGGATAAAAATTGTTGATCAGCTCGGTATTGCATGGGAACTACATGTTCATATTTTTG
>SEYY01002992.1:27500-33178 GCA_009176605.1 Armadillidium nasatum | reverse complement strand
ATATATATATTATATATATATATATATATATATATATATATATATATATATATATATATATATACCTATATATATATATATATATATATATTATATATATATATATATATATATATATATATATATATATATATATATATATATATATATATATATATATATATATACTTGCTGTCTCCTTTATAATTTAATTTAATAAATACATCTGAAGTAAATATTTATTTTCACATTGTGTATTTCAATTCAAGTAAAGAGAATAAAATTTTGAGTTTTACAAAAAAATTTCAAAATATTTTGGAGAGTAAAATTACCAGAGAGGAATTATAACTTTTAACAATTAAACACTACGAAATTGGAACTGACAACAGTTATAGCAACTTTGTTAAATTGGCTGATGCATTGGCTGATTTTTAATGATATATATATATATATATTATATATATATATATATATATATATATATATATATATATATATATATATATATATATATATATATTATATATATATATATATATATATTATATATATATATATATATACTCATCTATTCAAAGAGGTATATTTTAAACACAAAACGAGACTGAAATACTTTTAATAACAATTATATTCACTATTAAAACACAATTTAAAACAAGTCAAAACAAGCAGCTCAAAAACAAATTAAAACACACATTACGGAACCCAGCACACACATACAGTATAATAAATATATATATATATATATATATATATATATATATATATATATATATATATATATATATAATATATATAATATATAATTATATATAATATTAATATATATATATATATTATATATATAATATATATATATATATATATTATTATAATATATATATATATATATATATATATATATATATATATATATATATATATATGTATATATATATATATATATATATATATATATATATATATATATATATATATATATATATATATATATATATATATATATATATATATATATATATATATATATATATATATATATATATATATATATATATATATATATATATATATATATATATATATATATATATATATATATATATATATATATATATATATATATATTATATATATATATATATATATATATATATATATATATATATATATATATATAATATATATATATATATATATATATATATATATATATATATATATATATATATATATATATATATATATTATCTTTTTATTTTATTTTTTGGGGAGGCAATTTGCATACTACTGAAAATTTTAAATTGTTGTTTATGATGAAACTTTGATGGTAAAATTAGAAAAAAGAATGAGATAATTTTTTTTGATTTAAGAAATGCTGATTTTTTATTATTGTAGTTTTGTTTGTATAACTATAAACATGTGCTAGATGCTTCTCCTTTTTTATGCGTCTGAGGCTTGTTCATTTTTATCTTTCCACAGAGAGAGAGAAAGAGAGAAAGAGAGGGAAAAAGAGAGAAAGAGAAAGAGAGAAAAAGAGAAAGAGAAAGAATGAGAGAAAGAGAAATGGAAAGAGTAAGAGAGAGAGAGAGAGAGAGAGAGAGAGAGAGAGAGAGAGAGAGAGAGAGAGAGAGAGAGAGAGAGAGAGAGAGAGAGAGAGAGAGAGAGAGAGAGAGAGAGAGAGAGAGAGAGAGAGAGAGAATAAGGATAGATAAATTTTTTTTAAAAATCAAAATGAAATTTAAAAACTGTACATTTAATTTAATTTATTTAATATAATTATCTATTATTATTATTATTATTATTATTATTATTATTATTATTATTATTATTATTATTATTAATTATCTATCCACATTTAATTTTGGTTGAGAAGAAACAAAATAAAATCAAGGACAAAAAAAATTTTAATTTCCAAAACAACAACAAAAAAAATAAATAAATAAATAAAAAAATAATAATAATAATAAAAAAATAATAATAAAAAAATAATAATAAAAAAAAAAGATAAAAATTTTTTTCCAAAAATTTTTTCTTCTTAAATTATCTTTATCGGAAAAATAAACGTCAAATTTTTGGATTATTTATAAATGTAAAAGCAAAATATTTCTCGGTTTAATATCATTTCGCTTTTCTATTTATTATATTCTACAAGAAGAAATGGATAAAACTGATAAAAAAAAGGAAAAAAACTTTGTTATTCCTTTTACAAATAATATATATATATATATATATATATATATATATATATATATATATATATATATATATATATATATATATATATATATATATATATATATATATATATATATATATATATATATTTTCTATGTTTTTGTTAAAAAATATTATTATTATTATTATAATTATTATTATAATTAATATTATTATTATATCATTATTATTATTATTATTATTATTATTATTGTTATTATCAGTATCAGCATTATCATTATGACCATTATTATTTTTAATTAATATTATTATTATTAAATTATTATTATTAATTTTTATCATTTTTAATAATAATAATAATAATAATAATAATAATAATAATAATAATAATAATAATAATAATTAATTTGATAATGTTACGAGCGTATTTGCATAAATAAAATAAATTTCAAATTTACAAATATTTTTTTAAAGTTGGAAAAATATTCTAAGTCAATCTGAGCATGAATGAAAAAGCAGAGAAAGAAGAAAATTTAAAGTCACTTGGGAATTTGGGTTCGAAAAAAAAAATAAAGAGTAAATGGTAAACGTAAAAGATAAAATAGGAGTAAAGATGCGAAAAACGTTGATGAAAATAGAGAAATCTAAATTAAATGAAATTTAGTGAATTGTTATTGGAAAGTATCCCTTGAAATTAATGATATTATAAAGAAAAATAGCAGAAGTTGATTAATGAAAAATAAAAATGAAGATGAAGTGTTACATTATATATATATATATATATATATATATATATATATATATATATATATATATATATATATATATATATATATATATATTATATATATATATATATATATATATATATATATATATATATATATATATTAGGGAGGGTCGAAACATTTATAATTTTCTATTTTTATAATTCCACACTATGCACGTAGTTTCGCATGTCGTCGTGAGTATTGTGGTAAAATTTGAATCATATGCGATCATCTGTACCCCTCGCATACCCACCTCCCTTTTGCCCTAATTTCGTTGGAGATTGCAAACAACTTGTTTAAACTTAAAACCATTGGGCTTTTTAGGTAGTAATTAAGGCATGTTATCTTCTAATATGCCTTTGAGAGTCTTGAATCTTTGACAAGTAACTACTGGCCAGTACCACTAACCATATATATATATATATATATATATATATATATATATATATATATATATATATATTATATATATATATATATATATATATATATATATATATATATATATATATATATATATATAGGGATATATATAATGCCCATTGATTACCATACACTAATAAATATATTAAGTTTCAATGGATGCTATTCATATGCTTACAAACTTTATGTTTCCTTTCTCAGATAAAGTCTAATTGCAAATATTTTTCACTATCTTAATACATTGATAATAATAATAATAATAATAATAATAATAATAATAATAATAATAATAATAATAATAATAAAAATAATAATAATAATAATAATAATGAAGATGTCGACTAGAAGTAGAACTCACAATGCCTCATTTGGTCAATCGACATCCTTTCCAACCTCAATGATCCCTTCGAAGGCTGATGTCTTTCGTCATTACTTATTTGTAAGGAATAGAGAAGAAATGAAATCGAAGGGCACAACAACGGCAAAAGAATGTTACAGAATAGTAGCAAAAGATGTCGAACACATTTGGAATGTGTTTTCATTTCCTTATATATCGTTCGAGGCAATTGCTATGAAATTTGAAGGCTTGATAATGTCAGCTACCAAACTCAATAAAGTTTCCAATCAAACAAAGAAATAACATTTTTATGGAAAAGCTTATGACATTTGATGAGATGTTTGATATATGTACATGTACCTGCTTTGATAAGAAAATCAGCAGAACTGATTGTAGATGTGATATTCGAATTCCAGTGATCGAGTGGGAATAGTTTGTTGTACATAAAGAATTAACGAGCTTGGTGCAATAGATAGTGTCACTACTGCAACAAGAAAAAGAACATGAAAGATTCGAGAATCTTGAACGTGCAAAAATGTTATGTAGTGGTTTTGCTAGTAGTTCTGCATATAAGTAACTATGATTCTTCTGACGACATTCACGAAAATATTGAAAGTGGGACAAGAAGTGATTCATCTTTTCTTCCAGATTTCGAATTACGAGAAAACAGTCAGCCAGATTTACAAATGATGAATTGTCTGTGCCAGCAGAGAGATACCTCGTAAGTAGTAGAGCTGCTGCTGCAATTGTTAATGGTGCTTTGGAAGATATGGGGATCCTCAACAAAGGCAATATGCTTCTTTTCAATTGCATTTCTAACATTAAAGCCTGTTCAATAATGAAAATTTAAATTTTTATCCGCTTTTTCATTTTCGGAGGGGTAGTATGCATGGGGTAGGGGAGGTCGCATAGTTCCAGTAATTCACAGTTTCATACAAATATCCGTACTGAACTCTGTGCTGGGTGTGGAATTAAGGTACCAAATTTCGACCCTCCGTATATATATATATATATATATATATATATATATATATATATATATATATATATATATATATATATATATATATATATATATATATATATATATATATATATATATATATATCCTCTGGTGCACAAAGGCTGGAGTCCTACCAAATTCCACCGGAGTTGGAAAAATCCTATCCTGATCGAAGGAGGCCAACATGTCCAAATACACGGTGTTTGAAAGTATGCAAGTCAAAGGAAGTTGGGAAAACAGATAAAGGGAGTGTGATCCAGTCTTTACCAGAAGAGTATATGTAAGATTGAGCATAGCGGTTAAGTCTGAGGTCTGAGAGTTGGACAGAGAAAGAATGAGACGGTGTAAAAAGACGTGTCACACGAGCTCTTCTAAGTGGAGGAAGTATGCGACAAGAGAGTTCAGAACAGCAGAGTCCGTTGTAATAGCGATAGTAAAGAGAGAGTGACGCAACAATTCTACGGGCAGAAACAGATTGGAGAGAGTTAGTAAGAGCAGGAGAATTGATGAGGCGAAAAGCCCTAGACTCCACCTTCTCAAGGAGAGCTGTATGTGTGAACCATTCCAGATGTGCGAAGCATACTAAATACAGGGGCGAACAACATCCCTATAGAGACAAAGCAACTGGGGTGGTGTGAAGAAGTTTTGAAGGCGCCTCTGAACACAAAAGCTCTTAGAAGCTTGTTTAGAAAGAGAAATAAAGAGATCTTTTCAAAAAAGACCACGAGAAAAGGATGCGCCAAGAATATTAATAAAAGATGAAGGTTTGAGTTGTGTGTTTTCGAAGAAGACATCACAGTTGTGTTGTAGATTGTGTCGAGTGTAGAGATGGATGAAATGAGTTTTTGAGAGATTGAAAATAACCATGTTTTCTCTGCCCCAATTTGAAATACGTGAAAGATCAGAGGTTAGTTGCTCCAACGCTACCCTTCTCGAATCTATGAACTGCTGTTGGGTGGGGCGTTTTTCAAATTGGGAGGAGTAATGA
>SEYY01002992.1:7500-20000 GCA_009176605.1 Armadillidium nasatum | reverse complement strand
TTCTCTCTAATTTCCTTTCCGGTCGTTCTATAGCAGCTGTTGTAGACGGCCACTATTCATCCTTTAAATCTATTAATAGTGGTTTTCCTCAGGGTTCTGTCCTATCCCCAACACTTTTTCTACTTTTCATTAATGACCTTCTCTCTATTACCTCATCTCCAATCAACTCCTATGCTGATGACTCCACACTTCATTATTCCTTCCAATTTGAAAGACGTTCCACCCAGCAGTATTTGATAGACTCGAGAAGCGTAGCCTTGGAACAACTAACCTATGATCTTTCACGTATTTCATATTGGGGAAGATAAAACATGGTTGTTTTCAATGCCTCAAAAACTCAGTTCTTCCATCTCTTTATTCGACATAATCTTCCACACAACTGAAAGCTTCAACTGTTCTAAATATTCTCGTATCCTTTTATCGTGAACTTTCTTGGAAATATCACATGAACACTCTTTCTAAACAAGCCTCTAAGAGGTTCGGTGTTCAGAGGTGCCTTCATAGCTACTTCACGCCATCCCAGTTGATTGCTTTTTATGGGGGTGTCGCTCGCCCTTGTATAGACCATGCTTCACACATCTGGGGTGGTTCCACTTAACTCTCCTTGAGAAGGTGGAGTCTAGGGTTTTTCGTCTCATCAACTCTCCTGCTCTTACCAACTTTCTCCAGTCCCTTTCTGTTAGTCGAATTATTGCGTCACTCTTTCTTGACTATCACTATTACAACGGACACTGCTCTTCTGAACTCTCTCGTCGCATACCTCTTCCATTGAAAAGAGCTTGTGCGACACGCCTTTCAAGACAGTCTCATACTTTCTCTTTCCAACGCTCAGACCTCTGTCTTAACCGCTATGCTCAATCTTACATATACTCTACTGGTAAAGTCTGGAATACACTCCCTTTATCCGTTTTGCCAATTACCATTGACTTGCATACTTTCAATCACCGTGTATCTAGACATATCGGCCTCCATCGACCAAGACAAGTTTTTTTCCAACTTCGGTTTTATTTGGCAGTCCTCCGGCCTTTGCTCACCAGAGGAGATATTAAAAATTTAATAATATATATATATATATATATATATAATATATATATATATATATATATATATATATATATATATATATATATATATATATATATATATATATATATATATATATATATATATATATATATATATATATATATAATTAGGTTAATTAGAAAATGGTGCGGAGCTCTAAAGTTCAAAAAAAAAATCATAAGAGAAGCTTACGTAAAATGAGAATAATAAATTATATTATGAAAAGGAAAGACAAAATTAATGAACCAGAAAATATATTTTTCATTGTTAATGCTATGAAAAATTATTCAAAAATGGATAAAAAAAAAATTTTAATTAATCGATTCAATACACAAAATTAAAATTTAAAAAAAAAAATTAAAAATTAAAATGAATCAGGCTCGTTAAATTGCTTATAAAATTAATTAAAATAAATTAAAAAAAAATCATATTTCTTTTATAAGTTATTCTGTTATGATTAAAATTTAACAAATGTTACTTTACGAAGAGCTTTAATAGTTTTCTTTACACTGCAAAAATTGTCCCAACGAATCCCTGGGACAAGGTGAAAAAATGTCATGGTAAAATTTTCTAAAATTCAACATCTGCATCCGCATCCGCATCTGCACTTTCGAATATTCAACATCCGCATCCGCAGTTAACGAAAATTCTATTTCCGCATCCGCAAATGAGAAAAAATGACATATGAACTATCACTATATATATATATATATATATATATATATATATATATATATATATATATATATATATATATATATATATATATATATATATATATATATATATATATATATATATATATATATATATATATATATATATATATATTATATATATATATATATAATATATATAATATATATATATATATATATATATATATATAATATATATATATATATATATATATATATATATATATAATTTGGAATTTATGAAAATACTTTTTTATTTTAATTTATACCCAAAGTTCCAAGTGGAAAAAATATTAATTAACGAGTTTCTCACTAATATCTTCAGACCCATTCTTCATTTTCCTATTGTACCCAAACAAAAAATTTACTTTAAACTTCTGAATATGGGATCACTTACATCTCAAATTAATATAAATATTCTTAATTTAATTAAAGCTACATTCCCGCAACGCCAGTTCATTCTTATAAATTATAACTCCCTCTCAATTTATAGTTTCTTCAAACACAAAGAATCTAACCAAATGCTTCTCAGTTCTTCATTAATTTATTTAAGTGTACCAGCTGTAATGCGGCATATGTAGGCCAAACTGGTCTACAATTGAAAGTAAAAGGAATGATAAGCATATTGAAGTTTCCTTTAGAACAGATCATCCTCTTTGCAGTCCTGTATACCTTGGCGTAAAAGACGATGGATATACCCACCCTTTTTTTTAATTAAATTTCTCTGTTCTTCAACATGCATCTTCCCTTCTTGATCGTAGGATTATAGAGTTTTATATATAAAAACTCATTTCCCATCTTTAAATGGTCAAGCTTCTTCTATTTCCTTTTTCCCTCAAAAATGAAGTCCTTTTTCCAAAAATAGTCTAGCCTTTTTAGTTTTATTTATGCTATTTCAATAGTAATATTATTACTTTATTTTTAATTTTTTTATTGCATTTATTATTATTTTAAATATCTTATATATAGGTAATGAATTTATATTTTGATTGTATTTTGAAATAGAAATTTGCAAAACTTAGTTTGTTCTGAAAACGGACCGAGATACGGTGTTAAACGTTTACAGTGTATTAAATATGTATGTGGAAATCCTTAGTATTAGCTTTAACCTTTCTAACTAGATTAAAGTTCCCTAGAAAAGAAGATATCTCAACTCATTTAATTATATATATATATATATATATATATATATATATATATATATATATATATATATATATATATATATATATATATTGGTGATGGCATCCACGGAGCATCCTCATCAAAATTAACATCCGCGTCCGCATCTGCACTTTCATAAATTCAACATCCGCATCCGCACTTTTAAAAATTCAACATCTGCATCGCATCCGCATCCGCATCCGCACTTGACAAAACTTCAACATCCGCATCCGCAAATCATATATATATATATATATATATATATATATATATATATATATATATATATATATATATATATATATATATATATATATATATATATATATATATATATATATATATATCGATTAAAAATATACAAAGCAAGAAATATCATCTTATTGAATTTAATAATGAATATTTAAATATCTTTATTAATAAATATTATTCTGTAATAATATGAAATATTAATTCCTCAAGTCTAGAAATAAAATTTTAAACCTTGCTTATTAATTCATACGTTTTATTTCGCCAGGAAATCATTCAGTAACTAAAGCTATTCTTTGTCTTGTGTTATTTATAATTAATGACGTCTGTTTTGTTCGATATTTCAAATTTCATTTATATTATTGCATTATATTATTTATATTATTGCATTATTAATGAGTATTATTATTATTATTATTATTACTATTATTTTTATTATTATTATTAATTATTATTTTTATTATTATTATATTATTATTATTATTATTATTATTATTATTATTATTATTATTATTATTTATTATTTATCATTATTATTATTATTATGCATTATTTATTATTTTTATTAATATTAATGTTAATTTTATCATACAATTTTATTATTAATATTTTTAATTCTATAACTATTATTATTATTATTATTATTTTTATTATATTTTTTTTATTTTTCTATTTAATTTTTATTTAAGGTTTATTATTATTAACTGTTATCATTACATATTACTATTTTTAGTTTTATTGATTTTATTTCCTATTATTATCACTACTGTTATTAGCTAAAATTATCATTAATATTAACACTATTATTATACTATTTTCATTACTATAATATAAAATGTTAATTGTTATTATTTTTATTATTATTAGTTATTATTACTATTAGTTATTCTTATTATAATTTATTATTATTATAATTTTAATTATTTTCAATATTATAAATATTATATTTGTTTTAACTATTTTTCTATTAGTAATAGTAGAATATAAAGCAGTAGCTCCATTATTAGGAATAATAGTAGTTTTATTGGCAGTAGTAGTAGTGATAGTTAGAAGCAGTAACTTTTGCTGGTATAATAGCAGTATTTTGTGAAAGTAGCTAATGATGTTTTCATATTACGACTAATTATGATTATTGCTATTATAATTAGAATTACATCTGTACACATAAATAATTAATAGTTTTATATTATTATTATATATATATATATATATATATATATATATATATAATTATATATATATATATATATATATATATATATATAATATATATATTATATATATATATATATAAAATATAAATTATATATATATATATATAAATTATAATTATTATATATATTATATATATATATATATATATATATATATATATATATATATATATATATATATATTATATATATATATATATATGTGTGTGTGTGTGTGTGTGTGTGTGTGTGTGAATAAGTATATTATTATTTGTAAGAGATAGTTCCTCTTTAAAAAATTTAATCTGTGGTTTAAAGGCTATTATAAATTTAGTCTAAAAGCTTTTTCATGCTAAAAAAGCTTAATATATCATTTCTCAGAAGTATTAAATAAATATATTTTTATATAATCTTTATTTAATATTGATATTAATAATAACTAAAATATTCATATTATTTATAATAAAAATTTCTTAAATATCACATTTTATAAAAAAAAAAATCGAAATTTTAAAAGTAGTACACAGAAGAAACAAATTTTATAAAATTTTATATTTTATTTTATTTATATTTTATAAAATTTCATATTTTATATTGTTATAAATATTAATAAAATGTCCCAAAGAATTTTGCAAAATAATGACGTCACAAAATTTATTTAACGCAGGAAAGAAATAATTATTGACAATAAAATACCTTCACCAATTTATTTTTCCTAATCAGAAAATATTTGAAAAGAACAGTTGAAATATTTTTCATTTTGTTAATTTTCAAGTTTGACAACTGTACTCGTATAATGAAATCAACGAACGCTTACTTAATCATTTTTGAATCCAAATTTAATTCAAATATTTTTTTTTTTTCTTTCACTTTAGCAAGCTTAATAGTGAATATGCACTTATATATTAAACCCTTTAATTGAATGGTTTCGGTCATTCAGTCATCTAATACATTTCACAGTTTTATTCATCTAGATAAATTTACTTTACTAATATAATAAAATCAGTTTTGATCATTCATTCATTAAAAAAATTGCATTTCATTCTTAATTTTGGAAATATTCTATTTTTAACAGTTTTCTTAATACAGTCCAAAGAACTCACTATTTAATTCTACGATTTTGACGAATTAATCATTCAAAATTGCTAAGTTTTTAGGCCAAACAATATTTTTTTAAAAACGATGAACATTTTGAACAATTTTGTAACTTCAAACATTTAACATAATGTCAAATTACATAGTTTTGTTCATTTTAATAAATTATTAAAGTCTTACTATATATATATATATATATATATATATATATATATATATATATATATATATATATATATATATATATATATATATATTTATATATATATATATATATATATATATTTAACATCTAATCGTTTCACTTTATACATTTGTATTCAGGTAACATTATTTTCTCAAGTTTTATTCCAATTACTTTCAATATAAGGAAAATCAACTCCAACAAGAACAATTTTTTATTTATTTACTATATTATATATATATATATATATATATATATATATATATATATATATATATATAATATATATATATAATATATATATATATATATATATATATATATATATATATATATATATATATATATATATATAATATATATAATATATTATAATATATATATATATATATATATATATATATATATATATATATATATATATTATATATATATATATATATATATATATATATATATATATATATATATATATATATATATATATATATATATATATATATTAATAGAAAGAATGAAACAAAGACAAACTCATCTAGCTCATAACTGAAAGAAACATGAAAGAAATAATTTCTCTCCTCATTTCAAATAAGGTTTTTTTTTTTTTTTTTTTTTTATTCTTAATTTTTTTTTTAGGGAAAAATTTTAAAATAAATTTATTTTTATAATTTAAAAAAAATATTATTATAATATATATATATTATATATATATATATATATATATATATATATATATATATATATATATATATATATATATATATATATATATATATAATATATATATATATATATATATATATATATATATATATATTTGTTAAAATTTTAAATTGGTCTTAGACGGTGTGTTTGAATCATTTACTGAAAGTTGCAATATGCGTATGAAACATGATAGTAACTGTACACTACACTTCCTCATCCCACCAACCATATTTGCGGCAGAAACTCGTAGTACAAGAAAAATTTTGTTGGAGATCTTATACTCATTCAGAACAATGTGTAGTTGTTTACTTATTATTTCAGCTGTATGTGAACCAGGGAAAGGAACAACTGTAAGCACAGCTCTACATTGTTCAAACTCATCTGAAAGCCAATGGCCTGTCACACTCAGAAATGGAGCATTATTTGTTGAAGCTGTCCAAATGTCTGTTGTCAAAGAAAGACTGCTAATTTCATCGAGCGATATCTGAATTTTTGCTTTTACTTTCATAAATATATCCGGGATTATTTTGTCTGTGAAATATTTTCTTGATGGAATTCTGTAATTAGGACAGAGTTTTGCAATAAGCCTTTGGAATCCAATGTCAGATGTTAAAGAATATGGTTGAATATCAACAGCTATCATGTCTCCTATCAAATAATGTATCTCTTGGGACTTGTGATCGTTAATATTCCAAATTTTACTCTTTTCTAAAACTGATTGTATAGTTGGTTGAACTTTTTTTGGAGGCTCATAGTTGCTGCAACTTGCTTCTGAAGTACTTGGCTGTGACCAATCATATTGCCTTTTCAGCTTATCCGTTTCAGTTTTTGCTTCATCTGAATGAATTTCTTAATGTGGTTCAACATATTTGTCGTTGTATAACTCTTTTCAGATTTGCCACCTCTTGATATGGTGGCTTTACATAATTTAAAAATACATTTACTGTTTATCCTTAGGATGAACATCAAAATACTTCCAACAATAACTGGTTGACATACTGCTTTCGTTATAAAGTGTAATTAATATTTAATTATTTATATCTCTATAATCGAGATTCTAGAATCTAGAGTTATTTTTAAAATTTAATATTTTTATTTTTTTATATATCTGAAAAGTAAGCAATAAAAATGATTTACATTAATAATGGAAACATGCATAGTTATTAGTAATAAATAATAATGTTGATAACTGCTTTTTCTCAGTATTAATTTAAATTATTAGGTGTAATTGATGAAAGGCCGATTAATCGGTAATCGGCAGATTTCTAATTCCGATTAATCGATAATCGGTAATCGGCCACTTGGCTTATCGGTGCACCCTAATATATATATATATATATATATATATATATATATATATATATATATATATATATATATATATATATATATATATAATATATTTATATATTATATATATATAATAATGAAGAGCAGTACCACAGCTCGGAACATTTTCTTTGGAGAAACAATAAAATTTTCAATTCAAATTTTCCTTTTATATATTCACAAATAATCTATTATTAATCACTGGTAAAAATTGACTTAAAACTAATTCTATATATGTAAAATAATTGTAGGAAAACATTAGGTTAAAACATTTTTCTTTTTTTTCAACGTTTCGGGAAATATATTAATCCCATCATCAGGAACAGTTCATATTGTTTTTAAACAAAAAATAAATCATTTTTATCTGTAGAAAGAACAGAAATATTAAAATCAAAGCTGACACAGGTAACTAGAATAAAATAACATTAGAATATAAAAATACAAATAAAAATAAAAATCCAATAAAAGGAAATGAAATATTAAATCAATCAAGTTGTAGTTTGAAATGGCCACTGTCACTATTGAGAGAAGGTTTAAGAATGGAAATGTGGATGGATTCTAAGATTTTAGATCTGTTGGTTGGTTGGTTTGTGATAGCAAACGTGTTATATATATATATATATATATTATATATATATATTATATATATATATATATATATATATATATATATATATATATATTTATATATAAATATATATATATATATATATTGTATATATATATATATTATATATATATATATAAGTATATGAATATATAATATATATATATAATATATTATATATATATATTATATATATATATTAATATATATATATATATATATTAAATATATAGTATATACTATATATATATATATATATATATATATATATATATATATATATATATATATATATATATATATATATATATATATATATATATATATATATATATATATTATTATAATATATATATATATATATATATATATATATATATATATATATATATATATATATATATATATATATATATATATATATATATTATATATATATATATATATATTATATATATATATATATATATATATATATATATATATATATATATATATATATATATATATATATCATATATATATATATATATATATATATATATATATTATATATATATATATATAAACTGACTGTCGTCGAGAGTGGATCTGCTTGGAAGCAGATGGAAAGAAGATAAATTATTAACATCATAAGGAAGACAGAAGAGAGGAGAAGAGAGGAAAATGGATGGCTACGAGATCATCTTCCTAAGATTGCATAGTTGTTTAGTTTATGCTTGAAAAATGAAATTGACCCAAGTTAATAAAAGAATAAATTTGCTTTGTCGATATAGTATTTCAGTATTTTTTGAAAGTGAATTAAGAAGTTTAATAAAAAAAATTTAAAAGATGTAGTGAAGCAACACACCTTTCGGTATTACGTATTTTTTGGAGTTAAAGGAACAATTAAATTTTTTAAAAAAATGATTGTATATATAGTTAACTTTTGGTCGATTAAGGATGGTGGCTATTTCAACACAGTCAGGGCAAATGAAGAATAGTTCTTCGCGTACTTATAGAGACTGGGAACCCTTTATAACCAATTTCTCTCTTCCCACGTACGGTTGCAGGAATATGTATAATTTCTGCAGCCGACACCACCCTGCATCATACGGGATATGGTGTAGTATATATATATAATATATATAATATAATATAATATATATTATATATATATATATATATATATATATATATATATATATATATATATATATATATATATATATATATATATATATATAATCCTTAGGGAAAATCAGGATTTTCTTTTTCATTTACAAAGAACACATTTATTTTAGTCTTACATCTTGTATCACTTGAAAGCGTTTTGAGAACACGTCACCAAAGACTGATTTTTAAACACGTCCTTCCAGAAGGAAGATCAGATACGTACTGAGAATTTATTTGTTGATTTTTATATAATTTTATTTCCAAATTTTTTTATTTTTTTTTTTTTTTTTTTTTTCCCTTTAGAGACCTGTAGAGTAAAATGTTTTTAATGATTACTACAATAATAATAGTATTTAAAATGATAGGGATATTACTTAAAAACTGTAATGATAGTAACAATATTATAAATAATAATAATAATAATAATAATAATAATAATAATAATAATAATAATAATAATTATCGTCTTCCCCCAGGAAGGACTTTCGTCCTGTCAGTGGGATCTTTTAATAATAAAAATAATAATGACAATTATAATACTATTAAAATTAATGAAATAAATAAAAAAAGTTTATAAAAGTATTAAAAATATAATGAAAATAATTATAAATAAATAAATTAAGGTAATTATAAAAATTGCAAAAATAAAAAAACAATAAAAATAACAAAAAATAAATATTAAATAATAAAAATAATAAAAATAAAATAGTATATAAATAAAAATAATAAAAGGAAAAAGAGATTTAAGTATGTGCAAATTCAAATATAAATATAAATAAAAACCAAATGTAAATATAAATTTGAAAATGAGTTTAAAAAATAAATATCTGAAATGAATTATTATTATTATTATTATTATTATTATTATTATTATTATTATTATTGACCAGTTATTAATAATAATTGTAATAATAATTTTATAATTTACTGTAATATTAATAATAATTAACAAAATTAACAGTAAATGTAGTAATAGTTTTAAGAATGATAATAAAAATTAAAAAGATAATACAAATAAAATATAATATAGAAACAAACAATTTGAAATAAAAATTGAAGGTAAAATAATAATAATAACAAGACCATATGCGTATTCCTACGGGATACGCTTATTGTCTTGGCAAATCATTCAAAAAAATTTAAAATATATATATTATATATTTATTAGAACTGCTTGGTAAGTGTTAGTGCTCTTTTGACAAATGTTGAAAAATAATTTAATAAATTAAAAATTATTAAAAAAAAAAAAAAAAAATATATATATATATATATATATATATTATATATATATATATATATTATATATTATTATATATAATAATATATATATATTATTTATTATTTATTACAATTTAAGAAAAAAAAAAAAAAAAAAAATTATTAATATATATATATATATATATATAATATATATATATATATATATATATATATATATATATATATATATATATAATATATATATATATATATATATATATTTTATCATTATTATTTATCGTATTATTATTATTAAAAATATATATAATATATATATATATATATATATATTATATTATATATATATATATATATATATATATAATATATATATTATATATATACATATAATATATTATCATCTATATTATTAAAAAATATTAAAAAATTTAAAATAAATATATATAATACTAATAATATAATAAGTTAATAATAATGAATAACCTACCTTAACTCACCTTATATATAGGATCTCCTATTAAATGTTTTATATGGTATATATAATTTGAGCTACTTAATATTGCTTTCGAAGAATACTAAGGCCAAAAAATAAATTTAATAATAAATATAAAGATAATAATATAATAATAATAATAAATATAAATAATAATTATGAATAAATAATAAGCGAAACTTACAAGAAGTTGATATCAGAGTGAATATAGAGAAAGTGAAGAAAGATAATAGGATAGAGATAATAATGAATGCGAGAGTCGGGAAGTAGATAAGATAATTAGATAGAAGACGTCAATAAAAGTGATAGTAATAGTAGCGTGAGTAGAATAAGTAAGGTAGATATATATAATAGAACTACAATAATAAGAAGTCCCCGAAATAGCGAGAAATAACACTCTTCAGAATAACCAGACAAATATATAATATAATATGAAGTTATTTACAGATAATATTTGAATTTATGACATTAATTAAAATAATAGCATAGTAATCCAAATAATCCTAAATATAAATAGTATCAAATCTATTTGTTATAATTTTTAAAATAATATATTATTTTATTAGTGTTTCATAAATATTTATGCAAAATAAATCTAATACAAACATTCTTTTATTACAAATCAAAGTAATTCTATTGAATATATATGAATTTATTCTAAATACAATATTTTTATTATTTTAAATTATTAATTAGTATATCTATTATAATGACTATAATATTAATGGTTCATTATTATGGAGTAATATTTAAATACATTATTGATTTTAATATAATGGATACATGTATAGTATTTATCATTATTGAATTACTCATTTATCACTTATTTCATTACTTATGATTATTCTTTAATATTAAAAATAATAACTATTTGTATAAATAATTAATGATATCACAATAGAAGATTAAAGATAACTTCGATACTCATGATTTGTATAGTGAGACTGTTGTCAAAGAATACTGAGATATGTAGAGTACGACTATAATTAATATAAATAAAAACGGCGTTTCAGTAATAAACTAGCTTTCTGTCGTAATATACTTCATAAAACAAATCTCTGTCAGAGATCACATATACTAGATTATCTCGTATAGAGCCTTTACGTGCAGTGATTAACGAGTGTGTTTATGGCCACCATAGTATATATATCATACGCTATAGAGAGTCGTGATATGCATCATAAAAAATCATGAATTACCACTCCGCAAGAATTATCAATGTATATATGCTTCATCAAAAACGTAAGATAAACTTGAACGATAATACACACTTACTATCGCTAATAATATAATTATTCTAATATGTATATCCCTAACTCATCTGTATTAGGTGAGATGAATA
>SEYY01002991.1:135000-147500 GCA_009176605.1 Armadillidium nasatum | reverse complement strand
CTTTCTTTCCAAATCAGCCGTTGTTTATGGAGCGACTTCTTCTTTCTTTTCTGTTAACAGTGGTATTCCACAGCATTATCTTCTGCTCTATTCCTACTTTCCATTAATGATCTTTTAAGTTGCTCAACTAACTCTATCCATTCACACGCCGATAATATGGGGTACTTCCCTTTTATCCAGAGTGAATCAGGCTTCACACATCTTCTTGACAAGGTTGAGGCAAAGACCAAAAGGCTTATAAACTGCTTCATACTTTCCAATTCACACGACCGTCTACCTTTGTGACGCGACGTTATTGTTTTGTCTCTTTTCAACGGAGTTACGTTTGCACAACGGGTGCATTGTCTGCAAATGATTTTGTGTAGATATTGGCAACTGATTCAGGTCTGTTCGTTGTGGTGCTTCTGTCCAGTGACCGCTGTTTTTCGGAATTTTCTTCCACCCTTTATGTTTCTCGCCGAATTTAATCTACCTCACTTTAAAATTCATATAAGCGTACACCTACAAAATTTGCGATATGTGGAAACTATATCTGATACTTACTCTTGACGCTTTCACTATTATTTTAACACCTCTTCGAATGAAACTCTGAGATGTGAAATATATACATATATATATATATATATATATAGAAAATTAATGTCTGCTGTTGGACTCGAACCAGCGACCTTTAAGATGGTAGTCTTAAGCGTTATCCGCTAGGCCACGGCGATACAAAAGGAAATCACTCGGAACTTCCTCACACCAAACCGGTGCAACGTCAAATCCCAAATAATCTCCCCGACCGCAGACTGAAAAACTCTATTATATAACTGTCTGCGAATAATGGATTCGACCTTTGACCTCGTTACCCTTTGCCCGAGTTGCGGTCGGGGAGATTATTTGGGATTTGACGTTGCACCGGTTTGGTGTGAGCAAGTTCCGAGTGATTTCCTTTTGTATCGCCGTGGCCTAGGGATAATGCTTAGACTACCATCTTAAAGGTCGCTGGTTCGAGTCCAACAGCAGACATTAATTTTCTATATAAGAAAGAGTCTGTGAAAGTTTTAGCAGACTGAAAAACTCTATTATATATATATATATATATATATATATATATATATATATATATATATATTATATATATATATATATATATATATATATAATATATATATATATATATAATAGAATAAAATCATAACAGACTAATTAAGATTCTCTGTTAGAGTGGCCATGGCCGATTCTAGAAAAATTTTATAATTACGCCAATTTAATAAGCATTATATTTCATCTCGAAATCGTAAAAAATCATTTCTCCTTAGAAAATGCAACAATCTTTCTGATTCTTCTTCAAGCCATTTCAAACATTTTTCCCAAAAAAGGGAACTCTAACTTTGCATCTTCCTCTTTCCCTCCTCTTGCGTCTTCCAGCAGCATAACTGACATTTTGCCTTCTGCTAAAGCTAAACTCTTTGCTCAAGTCTTAGACTTTATTTCCACCTTAGACGATTGAGGAGCTATTCTTCCTTCTCCAACTCCCTCCAACTCATTTTTGCATGTTTTGTCTAACATAATAGTTTCTTCTAAAAATGTTTTTGCTTTTACTGAAGTATATAGTCCCAATGGTATTTCTACTGCGATTCTTGAAGTTTGCGATTTAACCATTTCTTCCTGCTGGAAACGTGGGTTCACTCATTTGCCGAAAAACCCTCTTGATCCATTCTTTCGAAAGTTTTCGAATCTATCCTTAACAGGAAGATTTGGAAAATCTGAGTTCTTCTAATGTTATCTTTGATTTTCAATAGGTCTTTTGTAAGGAACGTTCTACTGATGATCTCCTTTCTCTTCTCTCTGACTCTTAGTCCTATGCTCTTCCCCGCTTTGGTGAATCTTTTGCTGTGACGATGGCCTTCAAGTATAGAGTCTGATGCAAAACATTGATTTCTAGACTTGCCTCCTCTGTATCTATCTTTATATCTGCGGAGTTTTTTCTAATTTTCTTTCAGGTTGTTCTATAGTAGGTTCAGCAGACGGCCACTGTTTATTTTATAATCTTATCATCATCTTATGCATAAATAGTGGTGTTCCTCAGGGAAAAATTCCTTCCTAATCTCTTTTTTTATTTTTCTTTATTAAGACACTGCTATTATAAACTATCCAATTGCATACCTCCTCCATTAAGAAGAGTTAGTCCGCAATACTTTCTGCGCAGTCACACTCTTTCTCTGTCCAATTTTCTGACACCAGATTTAACCGCTATGCTCCTTGCTACATGTATTTTACAAGTAAAGTCTGGATCACGCTCCCTTTCTCTATTTCCCAACATCCTTTGACTAGCAAACATTCAAACGCCCTCTATCGGCATATGTCAGTTTTAATTTGGCATTTAATTAAATTTCTCAACTGTGATGGATTTCGTAGGCCTTATGCATTTGTCCATCGGAGGAGAAATAAAAAATGCGACATATATCTCTTACAATAATGCATTGTTTCAATATCTTTTATGTTTATGTCATAAGCGATGTTTGGTATTTAAATATATGGGTGACAAAACTATGTCTTTGAGAAACATTTAGGTAAATACTAGGAATATGATTGGGAAATTGCCCTGGAGTAAGATACTTTTGATTTCCATTGAGTCTCAATTAATCTTGTCAATACTTTAAGCTCAATCCCTAAATTTTTTCTTTTTGCTTCAGTTATAATCCACATAACTGTGACATCTTCAGAAAGAGGCAATTGAATGGTATAATATATATACATATATATTCAAAAATGTACTTAAAAGCGTTCTTGGGGTTTGCTTTGCCCACAACATTTACATGAAACTCTTTTAGTTGTAATTTTATATCAAATCATGTTTTTAAAAGCTTTGAAACTTTTTACATTTAGGCTAAAGATACTTGCTCTATCTTTCATTCCTCTGGAGAGCATGATTTCATATATTATCCATCGTCATTTATTTACTGTGTGCTGGAATCTACTTTAAGATTTTCCTTTTCGTAAACAAATTCTTTCTTATCGCCTGTTTCTGTTATCTATTTTTCCCATCGAATTATTTTATCAATCTTCTCGTTTCATCTTTATTACAATCAACTCCTTTCCTATGAGTTTTCATTGCACACCACCTCCATTGAGGAGAATTCGCGTCGTGATTCTTCTTTGCTTCTTCTTACTTTTTCTCTGTTGAATCTATCAGGATTTAATGTCATGAAAATACTTTCATGGAAATTAATTGAAAGTTTTTGTGGAGTCATTTCTATTTTTGATTTTTTTTTCCTTTTTCTACTTTTTTTTTTTTATTTGAACATAATCAAGAATCATTAGTCTAGGAAGGGCGATACTTAATCTAGATGTAGTGTTTGTTGGTACTTAATCTCTATTGTATGCTATGTGGAGAGGCTATTTGTTCTTTTTCAAATATATATAATATATATATATATATATATATATATATATATATATATATATATATATATATATATATATATATATATATATATAATTTAATATATAGCTATTATTCCGTGGAATTAATATGTATAATACATATAACTGCTCGGGGAATCGAACCTGGGCCCAAAAGATGGAAGTCCATGGTGCTAACCGCTAACACCACCGATGGTTCAAAAGGAAATAATTCGGAACTTCTACTGACTTTTCTCCTATATTATATATATATATATATATATATATATATATATATATATATATATATATATATATATATATATATATATATATATATATAATATATATATATATATATATATATATATATTTATTCCAACAGTAAGAAAAAAAAAAAAAAATAAAAAAAAAAATGTAAAAGTAGGTTAAAATAAAGGTAAAAAAAAATTCCTTTTTATTTAACAATGACTCGGAATTACTTTTTCAAGCAAGTGGAAAGAATTTGTTTGACAAAAAGAATTTTTTTTAAAAAAATTTTTTAGAGAAGGGAAATCGCTCAGAAATTTTTTTTTCTCTTAGTAAAGTGTTTTTATTTATAGAAACTGAATAGATCTATTTCAAAAATTTCTTTTCTTACATATATTATATATATATAATATATATATATATATATATATATATATATATATATATATATATATATATATATATATATATATATATATATATATATATATATATATATATATATATATATATATATATAAAGTTTAAAAGTCCGCTATAACTCTCAAAGACTATTTTCCATATAGAAAATTATATGGAGTCTGCGATTGGACTCAAACCAGCAACCTTTTAAGATGGTAAGTTTTGCGCGAGCTAACCACCTAGACCATGGAGCGGTTCGAAAGGAAATCACATTGGTCAACTGCTCATGATCATTTACAGTCATGACGTCAAACCCAGATGTCTCTTCCGCCGCAACTCAGCTCATTATATATATATATATATATATATATATATATATATATATATATATATATATATATATATATATATATATATATATATATATATATATATATATATATATATATATATATATATATATATATATATATATATATATATATATATATATATACAAGTAGATACTTTGAAAACTGACGAACTCTGGCTTTTGTTTGCAAATTTAATTCAACATTTTTTTCCTAATTTCGTCTTCCACCAATACCTAGTTGTTTTCTCGTAAGTTTTAATCTTAGTAAAGTCTAACTGTATATCTTATTTATCTAAATACCGTCAATCCTTCTAACTGTATGACCTTCCCATATTCATTTTTGTGCTCGGACTCGGCCTGTTATATCCATTATTTGTTTGCTATCCTATCCACTTTTACTACTTCTGTCCCATTGTGTTATTCTAAGCATGGACATATCCAGGGGGGCAAGGAAAGACAGCTACCCCCCTCCTAAGGTGAATATATATATATATATATATATATATATATATATATATATATATATATATATATATATATATATATATATATATATATATATATATATATATATATATATATATATATATATATATATATATATATATATATATATATATATATATATATATATATATATATATATAT
This sequence comes from Armadillidium nasatum, assembly GCA_009176605.1. Classification (NCBI taxonomy): domain Eukaryota; kingdom Metazoa; phylum Arthropoda; class Malacostraca; order Isopoda; family Armadillidiidae; genus Armadillidium; species Armadillidium nasatum. Next base: position 142,459 of record SEYY01002991.1, on the reverse strand, counting down.
ATATATATATATATATATATATATATATATATATATATATATATATATATATATATCAAACTTATTACCCCCTTATTATTATCCGTAAAACTACTCCATTCTTGTTATTAATTATGCATTTTTTTTAATTTAAATACTATTTTTAACTAGAATTACCAATAGAGATGACTAGTTTCATTTTTATTTAAGTGAATAATTATTTTCATTGTAGGTTTCGTTAGTTGTTCTATAAATGATCTATATATTATCTTTCTAAATCATTTGTTTCTAACTTTGTTCACTCTATGTATTTCATTTTATTTTTGATGAACTTCTATCTTGGGACATGTTCATTCTTCTATTTATAATAGTTCTTGTTCATTCGTGTGTACCTTATTTAAATATGTGGTATCATAGTTGTATAATTATGAGCGCAGGTTATTATAAGTGACGTTATTTGGTTGTTATACGAGTATATGTGTCTCTCAGTTCCTTTTTATTTGATTGATATAAAATGTCTTTTATCTCTTTTTAGATGAAATCAAAATATTCTTAAATATTTTTTTTAAATCGATGAGGGGTGCTCAGAACACATAAAATTATCATATCTATCTATCTATCTATCTATTTATGTGTGCATGTAAATTTGTGTGTTTGTGTATGTGCATGTGTATGTGTGTGCTTGTGCGTGTGTGTGTGTGCGTGAGTGTATGTGAATGTGTGTGTATGTGTATGTATGTGTAAGTGTATGTGTATGTGTGCGTGTGTGTGTGTGTGTGTGTGTGTGTGTGTGTGTGTGTGTGTGTGTGTGTGTGTGTGTGTGTGTGTGTGTGTGTGTGTGTGTGTGTGTGTGTGTGTGTGTAACACTCTCAACCCATTTGATCCTAAAAGGTTCATTTTGCTTGATCTTTCTTGATCCCTTGATGGGCATAAGAATTCTCCTTTTTTTTTGTTCAAGGTTTTGCTATATAGTCTTTGAAAGTTGAAACAATATTAAAAAAAAATTTCAAATTTTATCGGTCATTTTTTTGATTTTTTTTTGCTTTAAAATTAATTATAAAATTAATTATATAATCGAGGTAAAACTTAAGATTTTTTTTTTTTTAAAGTTTATTTTTCTTTTCTTATTTAATTAAATTTTTTTTAAATTTTTAAGTTATATATATATATATATATATATATATATATATTATATATATATATATATATATATATATATATATATATATATATATATATATATATATATATATATATATATATATATATATTTAATTAAATTTATTTTTAAATTTTTTAATATTATATATATATATATATATATATATATATATATATATATATATATATATATATATATATATATATATATATATATATATATATATATATATATATATATTGTGTGTGTGTGTGTGTGTGAACCTCTGTTCAAGGACTGTGTATTAGATGTATCTGACACTCCTACTTAAACCCTTAAAAAATAGTAAGAAAAATATATTACTCTTTATTAGATCTATAAAACTAATTCAGAATCGAAATATAGAAAACGAGATTATATTATTGGTGCATCGATATTAAATGTGGTGAACTCCCTTAGTGACTGTCAAACATCCTCAACATTTTAACAAAATATTGGCAAGGACTGACAAACATGTCAGAAAAAAAGGACGAAGATGACACATCAGAAGAATAATAAAAACTCAAAACACAAACAAATTTTCGACTAAGTTGATTAAAGGAAGTGTATGTAATTTAAATGCCTTTGAAAGATGTTGTAAGTGAATGTGAATCATAACAACATATAAATGTTTGAAATAACAGAAAATTTTAAATCCTTTGAAATGAAAATTAAAGTTTTCTTTATTGCGAATAGTAAGGGGAAAAATAAAATAAAAATAAATGGTAAGCGTTTAACTAATTGGAAATTTTCAATTTCTTAATTTTCCAGAAAAAAAAAATAATAAAAAAAAAAAATAAAAAAATATATATATATATATATATATATATATATATATATATATATATATATATATATATATATATATATATATATATATATATATATATATATATATATATATATATATATATATATATATATATAATCTTCTGGTGGGAAAGATAGATTTGAAAACTTTAGGAACAACTGAGGTTAAAGAAATAGGAAGATAGCTTGATGGTTGAGGGGGGTTCCCCTTTTTCGTCACCGGCTGAATGAGCGCACGTTTCCAGCAAGAAGGGAAGGTTGAAGTAGAAAGACATAGACGAAAAAGGTTTACCAAGGCAGGGTGCAAGCTCGGAAGCACAAGTTTTGAGAACCACAGGAGGGATACCGTCAGGACCGTACGCCTTCTTAGTGTTAAGCTCAGAGAGAGCAGAAGTGACGTCTTTAGAAGAAATTATAATTTTAGGCATAAATATGTTGGCTTTTATTAAAGGAGGAGGAATAGCTTCGGAATCGTCTAAGGTAGAGTTAGTGGCAAAGGTTTGAGCCAAGAGTTCAGTTGTTATAGAAGGTAAATGGTAGTTGTGCCTTCAGAAGATACTAGAGGAGGGAAAGAGGAAGAAGCAAAGTAAGAGTTGACATTTTTTGCAAAATGCCAGAAAGAGCGAGAGGAAGAAAAACCAGAGATTATTGCATTTATGACGGAAAAAATAGTTGGATAGCACGAGAAAAAGTAGACTTAAGCCAAGATTTATAGATTTCGTTGGAGGGAAAGAAAATGGAATGTACAACTCAATGCCAGAGTGAATCATCTCAGTTATGAACTCATCGTATTCTGAGGAACCATCTCACGAAAGCAGTAATTATTCCATGGAAAGTCAGATTTGAGAAGTACAAAAGCAAGTCAGACTAATTAGTGGCACCGATGAGCTAGAAAAATCTCCTCGCCGAAGGCGGGGTCCACTCTTGCGGAAGATTTGAAGAGACAGAAAAAGAAACAGAGATAGAAAGTGATCGAATGAACCCAGTGGAGAAAAGAGTTTAACAGTGTAAGGAGAAGGATTAGAGGTTAAAAAAAGGATCAAGTATGTTGGGTTCATTACCAAGACGGTCAGGAATACTGGTAGGGATTGCATCAACTGTTCAAGGTTGCTGTGTATAGAAAAGGCGTAGGCGTGTACACCAGCTTGATCATGAGAACTAGATGAAAGCCATTGTTGGTAGTGAACATTGAAATCACCTAAGATGATGATTTCGGAGAAAGGAAAAGAAGAAAGAATAATTTTTTTTATAGTAAGTAGAATTAGGAGATAAATAGACGGAACAAATAAATTTAGTAGTAAGAGAACTTAAACTATAAGAACTATAAGCAAGAGAACTTAAACTATAAGATAAAGGATTCAAAAGACTCCAAATTAGAGACATGAGAACGAAACATCGTTGCGTACAAATGCGTAACATCCACCTTTGGCTGAAAACTGGAGATAAAGACAGTAGGAGGTTACATAATATGTTTTGCTGTCAGTTCACTTAAGCACCTGAGTTTCAGGTTAAGAACAAGAGATGAGGTGTTGTTCGACAAAGGGGAAATTAGAAAAAAGACCGCGAATGTTGAAGAAATTAATGAAAAAAAAAAATAATGTGAACAGGGGGAGACCGGAGGCAAGTTTTTGCGGGAAGCATCTCCGAGACAGCTTTATATTTCGCGGTTTTTGTTAAAAATGTTATGTATAAAAAAAAAAAAGAGTGTAAATTTGTTGGAACATGTGATGAATGGGGGGTAGAGGTAATGGGATCATACACTCTCATATGAGACGAAGGTACACTAGAGACCCTTTGAAACAGTGAAACTCGAAAAGGAACAAACCAAAGAACATTGAGTGAAACGGAAGTCTTGCCCATGCTTTCACTCCGAGGTATATTCCCAGTGGGAGGTACTTGCATCGCTACGAACGTATATATATATATATAATATATATATATATATATATATATATATATATATATATATATATATATATATATATATATATATATATATATATATATATATATATATATATATATATATATATATATATATATATATATATATATATATATATATATATATATATATAATATATATATATATATATATATATATATATATAATATATATATATATATATATATATATATATATATATATATATATATATATATATATATATATATATATATATATATATATATATATATATATATATATATATATATATATATATATATATATATATATATATATATATATATATATATATATATATATATATATATATATATATATATATATATATATATTATATTATATTATAAAATATATATATATATATATTTAAAATGGGAAAATTAAAAAAAAAAAAAAAAAAAAAAAAAAAAAAAAAAAAAAAAAATTAAAAAAAAAAAAAAAAAAAAAAAAAGAGGAAAAGAAATCAAAACTGCCAAACAAATAAAATTAAATCCACCTCTTAGCAACAAGAGATAAGTTAATTCAATTTTCCCATATATATATATATATATATATATATATATATATATATATATATATATATATATATATATATATATATATATATATATATATATATATATATATATATATAATGTGTGTGTTTGTGCGCGCGCGCTTGCGTGAGACAGGGTTAACAGCCTGACCCTTCATTTTCACATTGGATAATTTATTCTAATGAGGCAAGAAACAGTCTTTTGGAAAACTCCTGGAGACAGATTTTCAAGGTAGATGGGAGAAGGGAGAAGAAGCTATTCATACTGAATAGGTTAAAACCCTATATAGGAGTGTAAAATTCAAGGACTAGCATTGGAAGCCACTACACTGGAAAGCAATTATTTGGAGCAGCGCTTCTCAACAATTTAAGCCTCTCCGCCCTCAGAGCCAAAACATAAAAAGTTAATAACCTCGCGACCCCAGAAAAGCCAAAACAAAGTTAATAACCTTACAACCCCCCCAGAAAAGCCAAAACAAAGTTAATAATCTCACGACCCTCCAGTAAAACCAAAACAAAGTTAATAACCTTACGATCCCCCAGAAAAGCCAAAACAAAGTTAATAATCTCACGACCCCCCAGTAAAGCCAAAACAAAGTTAATAACCTTACGATCCCCCAGAAAAGCCAAAACAAAGTTAATAATCTCACGACCCCCCAGTAAAGCCAAAACAAAGTTAATAACCTTACGACCAAAGTTAACCCCAGAAAAGTCAAAAGAAAGTTAACCTCACGACTCCCCAGAAAAGTCAAAACAAAGTTAACCTTACGACCATCCTAATTACCTCTTACGCCTGGCAGGTCTCGAATTCAAAAGTTCAGTTAGGATTTTTATCTTACGACTTATAAATAAATGATATTCCTGGGAGGTATCGAATTCAGTCGTGTAGATTGAAATATTTATCATACGTCTTATTAATAAATTTAAAATATTTGCAAAAACATTTTGTAATGAAAATAAAATAGTTTTTTGTTTAAGTATTTAATATTCATTCGAAAAATATTTCTAAACTACGAGTTTCGTACTGTTTATTCTTTGTTAATATTTTTTAATGTAAACAAAGATAATTAAAGAATAGGAAAAAAAATTTCTCGTTTACTAGATGTTTTTTGTTTTTTTTTTGACCCACTGCAACCCCCCCCCCTCCCCACCCCCCCCAGATTGAGAAAAGATGATCTAGAGAATCTAAGAGAAAGAGTTTTAAAGGCCAGAAGGAAGAAGAAGCGCTTTCCACTAACAGGGTGATATATATATATAATATATATATATATATATATATATATATATATATATATATATATATATATATATATATATATATATATATATATATATATATATATATATATATATATATATATATATATATATATATATTAATTGAGGAGTTCTTAGGGAACCTAATTTTAAATATGAATAAACTTGCGAAGAAAACAGATAATTTCATTTTAATGCAATCGTTTTGTATTTATTTCTTTATTTTCATTTAATTTTATTTTTTTGTATTTATCGTCAGTGCATAAAATAGGATGAACATAATTTTGAAAAATACATTTGACTAATTTATTTTTCTTTCTTTTTTTTTAACTAATGAAAATATGTGAAGTTTAAAATTTACAAAAAAAGTTGTATTAAATCTTAAAATAGCTACTGATTGAGTTGTTGTTTACACAAACATTTTCCACAATATAACTTTCTTATTTCCTTTATAAACAACTCAATCGGTAGCTATTTTAAGATTAAAGAAACTATTCCCGTGTACTTGCGGTCTTGCATCGTATATAAATATAAATGTGCCGACTGTGATGTCGACTACGTGGGTCAAATTAGCCTACATCTGAAGATGCGAGCCTTCAAGCACATGGGTATCTCTTTTCGGACTAATCTTCCTATTTCCTATCAGTAGAATTCGACTATCAGAGATCACTCCAATCTCACTAAACATCCTATATCTCTCAAGAACTTTTCTATCCTCCAAAATGCTTCTAATGACGAAGAGGTTAAAATTTTGGAATCCTAATATATAAAAACAATTAATCCCACACTTTAATACCCAGAATTCTTCTTTTTCCATTTCTAATTGTTTGATCTGTCTTTCATTCTTCTTTCTTTTCTTTTCTCTCTTTTTGTCTTGTCTATTTTTTTTCAACTTCATTTCTTTAGCTTTTCTATCTTGTTAACATTTCTTTTATATTTAATACAACTTTATTTTTAAAAATTTTTAAGCTTCATATATTTTCATTTGTTGAAGAAGGAAGAAGAAAGAAGGAAGAAAGAAGAAGAAGAAGAAGAAGAAGAAGAAGAAGAAGAAGAAGAAGAAGAAAGAAGAAGAAGAAGCAGAAAGATTTTAGTCAAATACATTTTGCAAAATTATGTTCATTCTAATTTCTGCACTGAATATGTATTGTCAGAAATACGAAACGTTTGCTTTAAAATGAATTTATCAGTTTTTTTTGTGCAAGATATATATATATATATATATATATATATATATATATATATATATATATATATATATATATATATATATATATATATATATATATATATATATATATATATATGTGTGTGTGTGTGTGTGTGTGTGTGTGTGTGTGTGCATGAAGCATTTTAAATTGCATTCACACTCATATAAAATTCTTCAAATAGTGTTGTATCGTGCTCTGAATGCTTAACGATCCGATACTGAGAGAGAGAGAAAGAAAACGCAAATCCTTTCCATAGAGGAAATAATGATAAGATCAAGAGATGCTGCAACGAAGAATCCTTTGTAAATACTCCGAAGAGAGGCTGATCATCTGTAAAGAATGGGTTGAGGGTCATTTTTCTAGTCTTATTTTGCCGAAGAAATCAATACTTGAAAACTTTTATACACATATAAACCATAAACGAATATATGCATATATAAATAATAAATCTTTACATAAGTATCGACAGAAGTAAAATTTAAGGTTAATTTAGTTTATTAGATTTATATTGCAATCGA
>SEYY01002991.1:125000-127500 GCA_009176605.1 Armadillidium nasatum | reverse complement strand
AGGCCTTTACAAATGGTGAAATGCTAGATTTTGCCTAGGCAATATAACTTTATCACATATGTACCAAAATTTATTTTGATGATGTTTGCAACTTCTGTCCATGATAAATATTTTAAAACTAATACAAACTATCTATGATAATCTTATAATACAGTTTTTTGCTAACTTTTTAGTATAAAATATAGTTATGTAAGAAAATTTCGTTAAAAAAAAAAAAGCCAGACCAGAGTTGTAACAGAAAAACAACAGCATTAGAAAAGTAAAAAAATGTATAATAATAAAATAAGCTTTAAGAAAAAGTAGACATGATATGCAAAAACGAAATGAAGATTTAAATACAGCATGAAAATATGTCATAAAAAATGTTGCAGATCAGTGTAATAATAATAATGATGATAATAGTAATAATAATAATAATAATAATAATAAATAACAATTATAATTATAAAAATTATAGTAATAATAATGATAATAATAATAGTAATAATATTAAAAATAATAATTATAAATTAATAATAATAATTATTATAAAAGTAATAATAAAAATAATAAATAAAAATAATAATAATAATAATACTAATATTAATAATAACAAATATAATTAACACCTTTAATAATAGTACTTATTATAATGACAATGATAATAGCAACAATAATAATAGTAATAATAATAATTATAATAACAATGCTAATACTACTACTAATAATAATGATGGAAATGATAATAATAATAATGTAATTAAAAAGGATAAAAGATATTTCTAATTAAATCCTTTCTAATTAAAGGAAAATTAATTAATTATATATGCCGTATAAATTAGTATATATATATATATATATATATATATATATATATATATATATATATATATATATATATATATATATATATATATATATATATATATATATATATATATATATATATATATATATATATATATATATATATATATATATATATATATATATATATATATATATATATATATATATATATATATATATATATATATATATATATATATATATATATATATATATATATATATATATATATATATATATATATATATATATATATAATATATATATATATATATATATATATATATATATATATATATATATATATATATATATATATATATATATATATATATATATATATATATATATATATATATATATATATATATATATATAATATTATAATGGGTTAAATAGTACTAAAGCGCTCGCACTGTGTTATTATTACAAATTTTCTAAGCCACAAGGATAAAACATTAAAAAGTAAAAAGGGTAAGGCGCTGACAATATATTCATGCATTAAAAACGAAAAGAACAGAACTAAGATTAAAATTAAAATGGCACGATATTTCAGAACTCGTACAGTAGATCTCTCCTCAGGTGCACTTGATGAAACAGTAAAGAAAAAGAATGATTAAAGCACGGACGCACATATTTAAAGGGATGGGAGCCATCCGGACGTACGAACAAATATTTAAATTAAAGACAGAGGGCGCAGGCGTGGGAAGGCAACAAGCGTACTATTATACATGTGTGCGCAGAAAAAGATGCGCATAATCAAACACATAATAACAATAATAATAATAATATAATAATACAAGTGGACCTGAGGAGAGAATTACTACTGTACGAGATCTGAAATATCGTGCCTTTTAATTTTAATCTTAGTTCTGTTCTTTTCGTTTTTTAGCGTTTTTTTTTTTTTTTTTATCCACGCCTTACTCTTTTTTATTTTTAATATTTTATCCTAGTGATTTAGAAAATTTGTAATATATATATATATATATATATATATATATATATATATATATATATATATATATATATATATATATATATATATATATATATATATATATATATATATATATATATATATATATATATATATATATATATATATATATATATATATATATATATATATATATATATATATATATATATATATATATATATATATATATATATATATATATATATATATGGGGAGGACGTAGCGCCGTCCGAAGCGATGAAAGTACCCCCCATTGGGCTTAACCGCGGAGTGATAGGGTGGGCTAGACCATCCCGTTTCACTCCGTTGCCCTCTGGTTCGTTCCTTTTCGCGTTTCACCTTCTCAGAGGGTCTCTAGTGTACCCTCATCCCACATGGGAGTGTCTATGCTCCCACTTCTCCTTCCCCTAACTCCCTTCTCACGTTCCTACAAATTTACAAACGCTTACACTTACATTACCTATTTAATTAATCAATATAGCGAAACATAAATCTGCCTCGGAGAATCCAAGAGGGGCGGATTCCAAACATAGCCCCTCATCCACTCCTTCCCCAATCACCACTTGGGAGTTGGTGGCCTCCGGTGATGGGGTTGGTGCCACCAAGACCTCTACGCCGACTTGCCCTAGTGCACGATCTTCCTTTTTCATTAACTTCTGCAACATTCGCGGTCTCTTTACTAATTTCCCCTTT
>SEYY01002991.1:110000-115000 GCA_009176605.1 Armadillidium nasatum | reverse complement strand
TATATATATATATATATATATATATATATATATATATATATATATATATATATATATATATATATATATATATATATATATATATATATATATATATATATAACAAATGCAAAAAAAAAAAAAAAATAAATTGCCACAAATTGATCGCAACATTGTCAGGAGTCTCTGTCATCTTAATTTAAATTTTAGCTGCGATTTATTCGATGACATGTCAGTTGGTCGTTGAATGTCTAAACTGATTTTTAATCACTTTTCGATTGATGCTTTTAATCGCTCGATTGGAAACTAGATTGAGATGAAATACAGATTAAGTTTGAATATTTATTTCAATAAAAATGAATGCAAGCAGCTATGATACGGTTTTTGTATATATATATATATATATATATATATATATATATATATATATATATATATATATATATATATATATATATATATATATATATATATATATATATATATATATATATATATATATATATATATATATATATATAGAGAGAGAGAGAGAGAGAGAGAGAGAGGGTAAAGGCCAGAGGTCTATATGCAATCACTAAATAAGGAAAAGCACCAAAACCAGGGTTATACCAAGACTACCACCACCCGATAAACTGCATTTGAAAGTGTGCAAGTAAGTTAAGGAATATATAAGTATGAACTTTAAGGGATAAAGAATAAGACTGTGCGGAAAAGACTCTTGCAATAAGAGAGATAAAACTAAAGGAGTTGAGAAAAGCACATAAACTCTAACATAAACTCTAACATAAACTCTAACATAAACTCTAACATTAGAAGATAGTAAAAAAAGAGTGATATAATATTTCTATGGCTATGAAAAAATCGAAGACTGTATGTGAGATCAAGTTTGTTTATAAAGAGAAATGCCAAAAGAATAACTGCTTTTTTGGAACCACTGTTAGATGTATGAAACATAAGTACTCCACACAAGGGAATGACACCCATATAAAGAACAAGCAACTGGAGTGACGTGAAGAAATTATGCAGATTTCTCAGATCAACCGAACATGTCTAAGGAGTGAGACAATCTGACCCTTCATGGACAGACGAAAGTTTTAGATGATGTATTGTGTGGAAAATTGATTAGAGTAGATATATACAAAGAAACTGTTTTTATGGCACTGAAAACAATTCTCTTCTCCAGTTAGAATTTTTTTTTTTTTTTTTTTTTTTTACAGAACGCCACCACTAACGGGCAGAGCCCTTTTCAAGGAGGGGGCACACACACAGGGTCAAAAAATCTTTCAAACACACACACACACACACCTAACGCACAGCCCTCAGGTGGGCGCAGACGGAAGCCTTGAAGAGTGGAAGATCAAATACAGGAGGAAAAAATAGATGATGGTAGAGAATTCCACAGAATGGAGGTGGCTGGAAAGAAGGAGGTACCACAACGGGCTAGCCTGGGATTTCCTACGTCCACACAGAATTGGTGCGAAAGCAGGGTACCCCTTGTGCAACGAGGACGACGCAACGGTGGAGGAATGCGAGAGGCCAATTCCCTCGAGCACCTGCCATTGTAGTACCTGTAGAAAAGAGATAGCGCGCCAACGTCACGTCGCAGAGACAGAGGGTCAAGAGAGTTTGAAATTAGGGGACAGTTAATTAATCTTTTAGCTTTTGACTCAACCCTATCCAGAAGAGAGGAGGAGCCGGAGCCCCCCAAATGTGAGAACCAAGGACGAATAAGACCAGTTAGAAATACGAGAAATATCAAACGTCTATTGTTCCAAGGTCACTCAGATAACATTTGCATTTTGCGGTTTGACGATTTAAAAAAAAAAATTTAAATTAAGAGTGCAATTACGTATAAAGTTATTAGCGTTTCCCCCTAACTCTGGTGGAAATTTTGGTAGGCCACTGGCCTTTGCCCACCAGAGGTGAGGTAAAAAAAAATGGTGACGAAGAGAGAGAAAGATTGAAAAAAAGAGAAAAAGAGAGAAAGATTGAAAGAGGAAAAGAAAGAAAAATGAGGAAAAAGAGAGAAATAGAAAAAGAAAGAAAGAAAGAAAGAAAGAAAGAAAGAAAGAGAGAGAGAGAGAGAGAGAGAGAGAGAGAGAGAGAGAGAGAGAGAGAGAGAGAGAGAGAGAGAGAGTTCAGTAATGGAAAGCAGTATAAGAATGACACATTTATGATATAACAGGAACATGACTAAGACCCCGATAACTTCAGCCGAACTGTCAGACCATTCCAAAAAGCTTTGGTCCAGTAAGATTTTTTTAAAGAGAATTGAAAAAATTTCTTAAAAATACGAATAGTTCAGCTTCATTCTGAATAATCCTTTTATTAGATATAAAAAATTTAGCTTCAATTTTCTATATAGCTATAAAAGATAATGGTATCAGTATACTTTTCGTATAACATGCGCCAGATAAGTTGACAGACAAAATTAAACTGTTTATCAAAGCAAAGGTGCAAGATCAGAAGCGCAAGTTTTGAAGACTACCTTAAATATACCATCAGGACCATAGTATTATGCTTAGGGAGAAGAGTGATAGCACCTTAATTAAGGAGAAATAATTATGCAGGTATAGATGAGTGGGAGCGAGGTTGAGAAGGAGGAATAGTTCTGGAATCATCTTAAGTGAATTTAGAGACAAGGGTTAGTGATAGGATTAACTTTAGTAGAAGGTAAGGCTGTAGTTATGCCGTCAGAAGAACCAAGAAACAGATAAGAGAAAGTAGCTAAGTTATAATTTACACTTCTTGCAAATATCAAAAGGAAAATTTCATTTATAGAGAAAAGAGAAAAAGAGTGTTTAGTTTTCATAAAATAGCTTTGGGCAATTCAAGGATGAAATATTAAGTATATATATATATATATATATATATATATATATATATATATATATATATATATATATATATATATATATATATATATATATATATATATATATATATATATATATATATATATATATATATATATATATATATATATATATATATATATATATATATATATATATATATATATATATATATATATATATATATATATATATATATATATATATATATATATATATATATATATATATATATATATATATATATATATATATATATTGGTGATCTTTCCCCTCAAAGCTTCGATTTCCAAACTTCCCTCTTTCGGTATTTATCCTTCTCTCTAATTTCTTTTCCGGTCGTTCTATAGCAGCTGTTGCAGACGACCACCGTTCTTCCTTTAAATCTATTAATAGTGGTGTTCCTCAGGGTTCTCTCCTATCTCCTATCAACTTCTATGTTGATGGCTCCACCCATCATTACTCCTTCAAATCTGAAAGATGTCTCTTCTTCCGATCTTTCACGTATTTCAAATTGGGGAAGAGAAAATATGGTTGTTTTCAATGCCTCGAAAAAAAACTCAAAAACTCAGTTCCTTCATTCCTCCACTCGACACAATCTTCCATACAACTATGATATCTTCTTCGAAAACACACAACTCAAACCTTTATCTGTTCTTAATATTCTCGGAGTATCCTTTTCTCGTGATCTTTCTTGTAAAGATCACATTACTTTTCTTTCTAAGCAAGCTTCTAAGAGGTTGGGTGTTCTGAGGAGTCTTCAGAATTACTTCACGCCACCCCAGTTGCTTGCTCTCTATAAAGGTGTTGTTCGTCCTGTATGGAGTATGCTTCACACATCTGGAGTGGTTCCACTCATACAGCTCTCCTTCAGAAGGTGGAGTCTAGAGCTTTTCGTCTCATCAACACTCCTGCTCTACTAACTCTCTCCAATAAGTTTTTGCTAGTCGAATTGTTGCGTCATTCTCTCTTTACTATCGCTATTACAACGGACACTGCTCTTCTGAACTCTCTCGTCACATACCTCCTACACTGAGAAGAGCTCGTGTGCCACGGTTTTCTACAGTCTCATCCTTTCTCTGTCTAACTCTCAGACCCCAGACTTCACCGCTATGCTCAATATTCCATATACTCTGTTTTCCCAACTTGCTTTGACTTTCACACTTTTAAATACCGTGTATCTGGACATGTCGTCCTACATCGACCAAAATATATATATATGTATATATATATATATATATATATTATATATATATATATATATATATATATAATATATATAATATATATATATATATATATATATAATATATAGCATACAATAAACATTGAATAGAGCCGAGGCAATTATGAAAAGTAGAATTTTGTTTGTACAATAAAGATATCATTAGAAATGAACTAAAGAAGCGTTACCTAAATGAAATTGCTAAAAAAAAAAAAAAAAAGGGAAAAAGATATTGAATAGAATCTCTTTTGAACCTCTGTATGCATGTATGTATGTATGTGTGTGTGTGTGTGTGTGTGTGTGTGTGTGTGTGTGTGTGTGTGTGTGGTGTGGGAATTGAGGGTTTAAACGACCATCTCACTTCTACTTATGAGCAGTATTAACTTCAAAATTATATTTTAAGCTGATTCGGTAAAAAAAGTGAAAGTTTTAAGGTATTAAATAATAATAGTAATACATAATAAAATAATAAAATACTAATAATAACTAATAATTTTTTAGCTGGTACCCTTAAGCAAAAACAGAGAGAGAGAGAGAGAGAGAGAGAGAGAGAGAGAGAGAGAGAGAGAGAGAGAGAGAGAGAGAGAGAGAGAGAGAGAGAGAGAGAGAGAGAGAGAGAGAGAGAGAGAGAGAGAGAGAGAGAGAGAGAGAGAGAGAGAGAGCAATTACCCTAATTAATCTACATCTACATTTATATATACATCTATATCTACTCCCTGGAAGGGTTTTCACCCTATCAGTAGGACGAGCGTATTTTGCCATCTGCTCTTAAAAGTCCCTCTCTTAGAGTGCTCTAAAAGATCATGTTTTGAGGCTCGTTGGTTTCAGTGTTAGTCCTTGAGTTTTATTTAAACTCCCAGGTAGGGTTTTCACCCTTTCAGTGAGACTAACACCTTCTCCATCTAAGCTCTAAATCAAAGAGCTCTCCAGAAGATCAT
>SEYY01002991.1:90000-92500 GCA_009176605.1 Armadillidium nasatum | reverse complement strand
TAGGAAACCCCAGGCTAGCCCGTTGTGGTGCCTCCTTCTTTCCAGCCACCTCTGTTCTATGAAACTCTCAACCATCATCAATTTTTCCTTCTGTATTTAATCTTCCTCTCTTCAAGGCTTCCGTCTGTGCCCACCTGAGGGATGTGTGTTAGGTTCGAGTTTGAGTGCGTTTTCTTCCTTTTGTATGTGCCCCCTCATTGAAAAGGGCTCTGCCCGTGAGTGGTAATGATCTGTAAAAAAAAAAAAAAAAAAAAAAAAAAAAAAAAAAAAAAAAAAAAAAAAAAAAAATTACAACGATTATAACATCAGTACCAATAATAACAATAAAACAATAACAATAACAGCAACAACAATAACAACAACAATATCAACAAAATGCCAACGATAATATCATTAATACCAATAGTAATAATAACAATAAAACAATAGCAAGAACAGCAACAACAATAACAATAACAACAAAATTACAGCAATTATAACATCAGTACCAATAATAACATCAATAACAATAACAAAAACAACAACAATAACAATAATAATGCAAATCAATATATCCAATTTACCCAAACGTGCCTCTACTCTAATTCCGTCAATCATCTGGTTTTTGCATAACAAACGCACAAGAGAAGATTTGATTTGATACAAAATTTTCAAATGCTTTATCGACACAATGATGACGATAAATGATGACGTAATATTATCACGTGACTCTCTCTTTTCAAATGGGTTTAATTACAGTGCAAAGTCAATAGAAAATTATACGAGTATATATATATATATATATATATATATATATATATATATATATATATATATATATATATATTATATATATATATATATATATATATATATATATATATATATATATATATATATATATATATATATTATATATATATATATTATATATATATATATATAATATATATATATATATATATATATATATATATATATATATGAGTGTGTGTATATGTGTGTTTGTGCGTGTGCGTGTGTGTGCGTGTGCATGTCTGTACGTGTGTGTGTATGTGTGTGTGTATGCTTGTATGCTGCTGAAAATTAGAAGAATTTAAAAGTTCAATATCATTTAAAGTAGCCAAAAATTTTTAGCAAAAAAAAGGCTGAAAAGTACTTCATTAACAGTGTGTAAATTGATGAAGTCTAAAATTTTATTTTTTCGTCTGTAAGAGGAATTTTTTACATTTAATTTTTAAAGGGATATTTAAATAAATATATGTGAAAATATATAGAAATTGATACTGAATTAGAATCCTTATTAAAGGAAATATGTAACTACACTGTACAGAACACTAAACTATCACCAGTTAAGTTCGGGTCTGAGTGGTTTTTTTTTCCTCTTTTCTATCTTTCAAAAGGGCTCTGCCCGTGAGTAGTGGTAAACTGAAAAAAATAGAAAAGTAAAACCACTACTAAGTTTTCATAGAAAAAAAAAAAAAAAAAAAAAAGAAAAGAAAAAAGACTGCTTTGTTTTCATAGGAAGACGGCAGTTCTTGAGAAAGTCAAAAATAAAAATTAAATTTTCACAATTTTCTTAAAAAAATAGTTTAATTAAAATGTTTCTTATTTAATATTTAGACCAAATTCATATGAAGAAGAATATTACTGCCATCATCTTTCAGCTATTATTAACTATAATCAAAGAAAGTTGTTGACACGGTTTATGCTTCAAGAATTTTCATCTCTTTAAGTTTCTTACTACTGTTTCCAGTAGATTAAAAATTCCTGTCATTTAGATTAAAAATTCCTGTCAATTTAGATTAAAAATTTCTGTCAATTTAAATAAAAAATCTGTCATTTAGATTAAAAAATTCTTGTCAATTTAGATTAAAAATTTCTGTCAATTTAAAAACTCTTGTCAATGTAGATTAAAAATTCCTGTCAATTTAGATTAAGAATTCCTGTCAATTTAGATTAAAAATTCCTGTCAATTTAGATTAAAAATTAGTCAATTTGGATTAAGAATTCCTGTCAATTTAGATTAAAAATTCCTGTCACTTTAGATTAAAAATTATTGTCAATTTAGATTAAAAATTCCTGTCCATTTAGATTAAAAATTTCTGTCAATTTAGATAAAAAAAATTCCTGCCAATTTAGATTAAAAACTGTCAATTTAGATTAAGAATTCCTGTCAATTTAGATTAAAATTTCCTGTCACTTTAGATTAGAAATTACTGTCAATTTAAATTAAAAATTCCTGTCCATTTAGATTAAAAATTTCTGTCAATTTAGATATAAAAAAATTCCTGTCAATTTAGATTAAAAACTCCTGTCAATTTAGATTAAAAATTCCTGTCAATTTAGATTAAAAGTTCCTGTCATTCAATTAGATCCAATTTAATCGAGTTCCACATCTCTTTAAACACAAAATAACCCAATTATTTCTCATTAACCAGAACAAACTAAAGCCTCTTAGCCTTTTTGTAAATGTTAAAATGGAAAATATAAAGATTGTACAATATCATCACTATATTCC
>SEYY01002991.1:80000-85000 GCA_009176605.1 Armadillidium nasatum | reverse complement strand
AAAAACCACGTGATCAAAATTCAAGAAGACCAACGAAAATCCATTTTATAGAAAAAGAGTCATGATGGGTGATGGATAATGGCATAGGATTTAGCTTACAAACTTGTTGAAGCTGTGCATGCACGCGTTTGCATATGTATGTAAGACCAGTAGTTTTTGTATAAAAAGGATTCTTTTCCTCTCAGCCTCACAAGTCGTTCAGATAAAAGAAGAATGTGTGATGTGTGAAAATGATAAATAAGTTAGTTATCGGGAATACCTTACACCATCTTTGAAAGAGGGACGAGAAATAATGAAATTTAAGATTTTAAGAATAAAATTGATTTCATTGTAAATAATGGTAGGTAAATTCAAAAGATTGCAAAAGGGGGGAGGGGAGTGATTAAAGGAGGACTGTCATTGCAGAAGGAATGGTTTTGAAATTAGAAATTACTTTGATGAAGGTGTTTGATCAAAAGAACAAAGAACGTCAGATAATTTTAATTAATGACAGTATTTTAACAAAGAACTAAATTAATTAATAAAGGAGAGAGAGAGAGAGAGAGAGAGAGAGAGAGAGAGAGAGAGAGAGAGAGAGAGAGAGAGAGAGAGAGAGAGAGAGAGAGAGAGAGAGAAAGGTGGAGAGAAAATATCATAATGTTTAAGTATTATGAAATGGGTGCGTGCTTATTTATATATTTGTTCATGTATATGCCTGAGGGTTTATGTGAGTGCGTGCTCGTGTATGTGTATGTAGGCGTGTGTATACGCGTTTGGGCATGTATATGTGCATATGTGTGTTTGTGTGGGGGGGATGAATGAGCCACTATAAGGTTTACATGATTTATAAAGAGTGTGAGAGAGAGAGGTATATAATAATACGATAACGTAATTTATTTAATGACAGTAGTTACATAAATTTATTTAAAATATTATGAAATACCAGTGATTATATAAATTTTATATAAAATATTATGAAATACCAGTGATTATATAAATTTTATATAAAATTTCATGTAATAAATTCATACGATATAATCAGTGACGTAAGCTTGATTATATAATCAATAAAGTAATAAATTATTCTATGTCCCAAAGGAAAAAGAATCGAAGAAGGGAAAAAGTTGTGCATAAATTGAGCAAATCTTGTTTTCTAATCAGTTTGGCCAGTTGATAATGTCCCAAATTAAAATTCATGAAGAACTGCGATCGAAACACGGTCTCGATAGCTTTGAAAGTTTGATTTTCACCCAATAGATGGCTCTAAAATGAAATCAAAAAGGGAAGAAAAATAAAACCACGTGATAAAGATAGCGGAAAAGCCACGTGGTCAAAACTAAGATGGCTGAAAAGAAACGTGGTAAAAAATCAAGAAAGCAGGCATATTACTTCAAAGTGATCCTATGCCTTGATGTCACATGGTCAGGTGTGTGTGTCCTTGTGCGTATGCGCACAAGGTGTGACGTCACCATCGAGGGTGCCTTGCCACATTGCAATGTTGACACTGGCACTTACTTCATCTCGATTAGGCGTAGTCTAAGCATAGGAGGCATGTGCATGACGTCACTTACCATTGCCATAAAATGCTAGAAAAAGCTATAAATAACTCAAGAAAGAGCGTGGGAATCAGAAGTAAAAACCACAAGTGCCACTGAAAATCATTAAGTGTTACCGAAAAACCTCAAGTGGAGATAAAAAAAAAAAACTCAAAAAGGTTCAGCAGAGAGCCTCAGGAGGGCGGTTTCCCTTCATTTCCTCTCAATTTACCCTTAAAAATATATTCAGGAAAGAGCGTGGGCCAATTTTAATTCGCTTCACCTGGCACTAGAACTGCCTCCAACAGTGTACCTTACTACGATAATAATGATTCTATATTTATTATTATTAATTTTTATATGAAAACCTACTTCTGCCCCGTACCCCATAACCCGTGAGTGATGTTGACTATATTGTTTATTAAATTAATTTTAAATGATAACAATATCGATACATTTATAGAAATATACATATATTAATATAGAAAGTTTGGACAACTCCTTAAAATAAGCCATATATATATATATATATATATATATATATATATATATATATATATATATATATATATATATATATATATATATATATATATATATATATATATATATATATATATATATATATATATATATGGTGATTTTCATTTTTCCTTTAAATATTTTATAAGTAATCAATTTTCTTTACGCTTGTTCTATATACAAAGAAATTTTTTTTTATTTTATATTTTTTTTTTTTTTTTTTTTTTATTTTTTTTATTTTTTTATTAATATTTATTTTATATATATATATATATATATATATATATATATATATATATATATATATATATATATATATATATATATATATATATATATATATATATATATATATATATATATATATATATATATATATATTCTCTGTTAGTTAAAGGGTAGAGATCTTTTCTTTTAATCTTCAGGTATTCAAATCATGGGAAGTTGGGAAAATAAATGAAGGGAGTGTGTTCCAGACTTTACCAGTTGAGTGTATGTAAGATTGGGCATAGCGAGTAGAGTCGTTAGCATAAAAATCTTTATGGAGATTAAGTAACAGAGAGAAGCTCATTAATGAAAAGAAGAAAAAGGGTGGCCAATATAACGGAACCCTTGAGGAACACCACTATTATGTAGATGAGCAGTGGCCGTAAACAGCAACATTTATAGAAATACCGGAAAGGAAATCTGTGTGAAGGTCACGGAGAGAAAGGTAAATATCGAAAGAGGAAAGTTTAGAAATCAAAGATTTGTGCCAGACACTATCCTGTGGTACAATAAAAGATTCACCGAATTACCGAAGAGCAAAGGAACAAGAATTAATGAAAAAATAAGAAAGCTCATCAGTAGAGCCTTGCTTACGGAAGCCTATACTGTCGATCTGAAATAAGACAAAAATAAAATTTTGTTTCAAAATATTTTTGTTATGTAAAGACTCGAGAACTTTAGAAAGAACAAAAGTCGCTTTGACAGGGCGATAGTTTGAGGGCTGAGAGAGGTCCATATTTCGTCAACGGTTGAATGATCTCAAACTTCCAACAAGAAAGAAAAGACGAAGTGGAAAGACAGAGACAGGCAGGGCTCAGGTTCGGAAGCATAGGTTTTTAGAACTATAGAAGGGAGACTGTCAGGACCATTCGTCTTCCAAATGTTAAACTAACAAAGAGCTAAAATAGCATCTTTAAAAGGAATTACAATGTTAGGCATAAATGAGTTGGTTGGTGTGGAGAAGGAAGAATAGCAAAAGAGACATCCAAGGTAAAATTATCTCATATTTAGATGAAGTAAAACGGTTGTTGTGCATTGAGAAGCAAAGTTTGATATTTTCTGCAAAAGACCAGAATGAGAAGTGAGGTAGGTATGATAATAAAGTTTTAAATGTCATAAAGAATAATAGATTTTACGCGACTCCGTGACCAAATATAAATTGCATGAGTTTCTGGGGTTTGAATACACCGGTAATTCCTGAAGGCAGAATTCCTACGGCGGATAACAAGAGATAATCAATGATTTATTAGTTTTATCTGAAGTGAAATAATATCAAGTGCAATATAATATTAAATATATATAATATATATATAATATATATATATATATATATATATATATATATATATATATATATATATATATATATATATATAATATATATATATATATATATATATATATATATATATATATATATATATATATATATATATATATATATATATATATATATATATATATATATAATATATATATATATATATATATATATATATATATATATATATATATATATATATATATATATATATATATATAAAAAATCAGCCCAGACAGCAGAATCGAAGTCCAAAAAATTTTCCTCGCAGAAGCGAAATCTTTCCTTTTAAAAACCGAAGAAATAGATCAGGAATCAGAGATAAGAATGTAATCGGATGAACTAATGGAAGAGAGAGCTTAACAGAATAAGGAAAATAATTGGAAGTTAAAAAGAGGTCCAGAATGTTGATTTCATTCCCAAGACAATCAGTTCAACACCGAATATATTCTGAATAGAAAAATGGAAGACAATTTCACAATGTATATTTTGAGAATTACAGAAAATGCATTGACGGTGGTGAAATTGAAATAACCAAGGATGATGATTTCAGAAAAAGGAGAAGGAAGTAGGAATGTGCTCTATTTTAGAGTTTAAGTAGTTAAACAATTTAGGGTAGCCTTTGGAGTTAAGAGATGGATAAACAAAATAAACGAATTTAGTAATAGATTGGCAAAAGGAATCTAAGCCCTTATGGTAGGAAATTCTTAAGACTAAATTAGACACCCGAGTGCAAGCGTCCAACAGCCGCTTTTGACTCAATTATTGAAAATGAGCACAGGAAAAGGGAGCAGAGTAGGGCTTACTGTCCGAACACTCGAGCACATTAGTTTCGGCTAAGAATATGAAGTAAGGATTGGAGGAAGAAATATGATGTTCAATAAAGTATAAATTAAAATAAAGACCATTAATCTGGCAGAAAGCGTTGAAGAAAGACCGTGTATCTGAACAGGCAGGCAATTCGGTGATGGTCCAAACTCATCTACTGAAGTTCTTCAACTTTCAATTAATAATTTTTTATTTTTATTTTTTTATTTTTATTTTTTTTTTAAAGTTTACATCTCACGGGCATTGCCCTATTCGAGGAGATGAACATTCTAGGTAGTATATACCTAGGAACCCGAAGTGGGATCGAACGGGCACCCTACCGTTCGAGCCACGGTAGACGGCAATAATTGGGAGAGATGTGGTTGAGTAGTTATTGCTGGAAGCTTCCCTTCTTGACTTTTTCGAAGTTGTCTTTATTTTATTCATTTTTTTAATTTTGTCTACAGGTTTTGTAATGTGCATGAAATGTGGAACACTTAATAACACATAGGTACTTATTTTAAAAAATATGAAGATGTTAGCGAATATATATATATATATATATATAT
>SEYY01002991.1:67500-70000 GCA_009176605.1 Armadillidium nasatum | reverse complement strand
TTTCTAATTGACAGAATGGGGGATTAACATGTGAGATATTTCGTGGATTTACATCTCTTCTATTAAATAATAAATAATAATTTAGAAAAACAGATGTTAAGAAATGCCAGGCTTTATGTATTATTTTTATACTTTTATTTCAGGAGTAATGGAATTAGTAAGTCATAAAACTATAATTTTAAGTTTTTTATTTTTTATTATTGTTTAATTTTTTTTTTAAATAAGGGTTTTATATGATCATAAAAGTGTTTGGTAATAACTAATAGACGAATGAGGTGCTTTTACACAGGAATTGCCTAGTTGGCAACTAATTTGCCAATAATATCGTAGACTGGGAAGCAATACAGTAAATGTGGTTGTACGTGGTTGTACGTGGTTGTACGTGGTTGTATCTGGTTGTACTCAAATATGAGTATAATCACAGGGATAATATATAATTTTAATTACATATACGGGTATGGATTTCACTAATTTTACTAGAATGTACACATATTTCACTAATTCAGTTAATAGTTTTTTAATAAGATTTTTTTTTTTTTAATGCTAATTTCTCATCGCTTTTTTACTAGTTTTATTTTAGTGGATGGTACTCTTTTCTATTATATATATATATATATATATATATATATATATATATATATATATATATATATATATATATATATATATATATATATATATATATATATATATCCTCCTTGTTTATAATAGGAAATTGTGGTCAATGTAATAGTGGTCATTGTTCAGTTACAATCATTTTTGAACTTTGGCCTGATTGTTCACATGTACAGTCATCAACAGAAGTTCGTTCCTATTAGGCTGGAAATAAATATTTATATAAAATGGAAATCATTTCATAAAAGCTCTATTTTGAATAAAAAGAAAATAAAAACATTAAGCGGGGCTTAATTGAACTGTGATTGGCTGAACCTGAAATGATCCCTATTTTATATAAATATTTATTTCCAGCTTAACAGGAACTTCTGTTCACGACTGTACATTTACCTACGATTCATTTTTTCTTCCAAGAAGTCTCAACTTCTTTATCCATTTTCTAAAAAAATTTGTTGGGAAGCCTGAGTGAAAAAGAGAGCTTTCTAATGCTCATCATGCCACACGCACAGTTCTGGTCTTTTTCAGAGGCTTCATAGAAACTTCAGGTATCCATTTGAGTGCATCCTGGATATGACACAGAAAATTAAGCCACTAATCGTCCATAGAATGAATATAATAATTTAGTTCCGATGTTAAATAATCTCAAAAGTTCTATTATGTGATCTCCTTCAAACCGAATACCATTTTGAATAGAACCTTCAAAAAAAGGTTGTATAATAACTCAGCTTTATATTTATGTGAATTTCACAGATTGCTCACGGATGTATTCTGTCCCAGATTTCCATGTAGAAAAGAAAAGTTCCATCCATGTTTTGGTTTGGAAAGTTTGGTGTGGATACCTGCTACCACTGTCTGGAGCAATGTTTTTTTTGTGATCGAAAGCCTTTGGTCGTCATTATACATGAACACTTAATGAGTATTTTCTTTTTAGGGAAAATCTGTTTAGCAATGTACAATTTTTTACATTCTGTTGTTTTAGGCTCTGTCAACTCAATTCTCCCCTTTTTAATACCTAAGTTTCTCCTAAGATCTATTATTATTCACAGGGGACGTGCACAATATTCACCATCAGTAAGTCAACTACGCGTAACATTACTTGTTCATAGAAGACAAAATCTCTCTTTATAAGTTCGGTTTCACATGAAGAAAGTAATACAAGATTGAACTCTTGAACTTGCTAAATACCCCAATATTACTAAGATACTAAGAGACATTCTCATTTGTTGGAGACATTAAAATTTTTGACACCATTTATAATTACTCCTCGGGATAATGTTATTCCATATTGAAAGCACTAGCCTTCAATCCAGGTAAATATAGTTGAGATATATATATATATATATATATATATATATATATATATATATATATATATATATATATATATATATATATATATATATATATATATATATATATATATATATAAAGGATGACAGCTCACGATTATCTTATTCAAAGAAGGGGAACTTACTAAGAAGTTTATTTCTAGGATCAGCCAGAGGGATCGAACCAGCACTCTGAGTCACATGACTCAATCACACTACCATTAAACCACGGCACATGAAGTAAAATTAGAATTGGTTTAAGAAACTTTCAAAGAAAATCAAAGATACTGAATAAATCGGTTTATAGTCTCTTTTCCGATTTCGAGATCGTATATTTTGGACTTCCGATTTCGATTCTTGCTATTTTTGGTTGTCGGATTCCGATATTTTAAATTTCGGATTTCGAGATTTTTTCTGATTTCGATTATTTTGGATTTTCGATTCCGATTCGATTTCGATCAGTTTGGATTTTCGATTCGGATCCGATTTTGATTATTTTTAATTTGAGGTTTCAATCGAAATTCGATTATTTCAATTCCGATCCGAATTCGATTATT
>SEYY01002991.1:55000-60000 GCA_009176605.1 Armadillidium nasatum | reverse complement strand
GAAGGATCCAGTGTTTTGAAATTTTTTTTTTCTCATTCTGAAAATTTCATTATTTTATTTGTTTAATTTTTTCAAGTAAACGTTATTTATATATTTACTCATCTCTCTCTCTCTCTCTCTCTCTCTCTTCTCTCTCTCTCTCTCTCTCTCTCTCTCTCTCTCTCTCTCTCTCTCTCTCTCTCTCTCTATATCTCTAGTATATATATATATATATATATATATATATATATATATATATATATATATATATATATATATATATATATATATATATATATATATATATATATATATATATATATATAATATAAATTTGATTTCACCTCTGGTGGGCAAAGGCCAGAGGCCTACTAAAATTTCAACCAGATTGAGGGAGAAAATCGAAATTGGCCAAATTAAAGGCCGACATATTCCAATAAACGGCGTTTGAAGGTGCGTAAGTCATAAGAAGTTGCAAAAAATAGATTTAAGGGAATGTATTTCACTTTACTATATATATATATATATATATATATATATATATATATATATATATATATATATATATATATATATATATATAATATAACGTATGAGAGCATTAAAGAAAAGCGGAATGAGAGTCTTTATCAAGAAGATAAAATTTCTGAAAACTGATGAGCTTAGCAAAAGCTTTTGTGAGCACGAAAGATATTGTTACGAAACTTGGAATAATAATTCGTAGTGTTTTCTATCTTATCTCTCTACTCTCTCTCTCTCTCTCTCTCTCTCTCTCTCTCTCTCTCTCTCTCTCTTTCTGCAGATGCCTCTCCTTTCCTCCCTTTCTTTCCCTCCCTCTCTCCCTCTTTCCTTCGGTCTCCCATAGGTTTAAATACTCGTGTTACATAATAAGTTCTGCTATTTATTCCTTTACTTACGCTTTAATGTAACCTCAATAATAATAATAATAATAATAATAATAATAAAAATAATAATAATAATAATAATAATAATAATAATAATAATAATAATAATAATAATAATAATAATAATAATAATAATAATAATAATATATAATATATATATAATATTATATTATATATATATATATAATATATAATATATATATATATATATATATATATATATATATATATATATATATATATATATATATATATATATATATATATATATATATATATATATATATATATATATATATATATATATATATATATATATATATATATATATATATATATATATATATATATATATATATATATATATATATATATATATATATATATATATATATATATATATATATATATATATATATATATATATATATATATATATATATATATATATATGAGACTATACCTTTTTCTTTATGCTATCTTTAGGAAAACGAGTTTAAACCAATCTCAAAGTTTTCCTTATAAACAAGCTTGAGGAAGTTGATTCGTTAACAATTCTGCCTTAAATTTGCGCTGCTTTCCTAACTTGAGAAGTTTGGAGGAGATAAACATAAAAATTTGACATTAAGCTGGTTGAATATACAATATATTTATATTATATATATATATACATATATATATATATATATATATATATATATATATATATAAATATATATATATATATATATATATATATATATATATATATATTATATATATATAATATATATATATATATATATATATATATATATATATATATATATATATATATATATATATATATATATATATATATATATAAGAACAAGTTTCTCTTTTTAAATTGGTCTTTGTTAACGTTTCGGAAATTTTCGCTTCCCTTTTTCATGGCTTTAAAATATAAAAGGATTACTTGAAATTATTTAATAAATGAATTTAATTTAACTCTAAATTAACTTTTAATACATGGCGGAAGCCTTAAAACCAAATGAATAGAATATATAACAATAACAAGATAAAGGAAATATAATGGTTGGTTCACTATATAATGTACTGATAATGTACAAGAATTGTCCTAACGAATCGTTGGGACAAATGGCAAAAATATCATTGTAAAATTTTTCAATGCAAAAAAAAGATAGGTTAAAGATAAGAAAGTCGATTTACCGATTTATTTTCTAATAAGAAAATAAAAAAAAAAATTTGTTGTGACATTTTTCCACTTGTCCCAACGATTCGTTAGGACAATTTTTGCAGTGTTATTTACAGGCAGAATTATGTTATATATAAAGGAAATGAAGAGTCATCATTATTTAATGTTGGATGAATTTGTTTTATAAAAAGAGATTCAGAAATCAACAAACTTTCTTTTAGAACACCGCAAAATTTGTCCTAACGAATCTTTGGGACAATTGGTAAAAGTGTCACAACAAATATTTCCAAGTTATTTTCTTATTCAAAAATAAATCGGAAAAGCGACTTTCTTATGCTTAACAAGTCTTTTTCTCTATTAAAAATTTTGCTGTAACATTTTTGCCACTTGTCCCAACGATTTTGTTAGGACAATTTTTTGCAGTGAAGAAAATTCTTTTGTTGACAAACCTATGCCAGTTCTATAGCTAACACCCTTATGACCATCTTTGTGAACCTTCAGCATACGTTCCGTACATCTTACGTTACATTCTCAAATTACTCTTGGAACAATTATATGAATAAACAAGAGTGGAAGCACATCAACGCTCTTGTGAAAGTCTTTAAAAGTGGAAAAAATTACCTAATCTTTAAAGGGTTCTTAAAAACACTTTAAATTTAAAAGTCTATATATATATATATATATATATATATATATATATATAATATATATATATATATATATATATATATATATATATATATATATATATATATATATATATATATATATATATATATATATATATATATATATATATATATATATATATATATAATATATATATATATATATATATATATATATATATATATATATATATATATTATATATATATATATATATATATATGATTCGGCCGTCGTCGAGAGTAGATGTGCCTAAAACAAGATGGGAATAGAAAAGCTAGAAGAATCAGAAAGAAGTTTGAGGAAGGAAAAGAAGAGAGAAGGTTTATGCATGAAGACAGTACTGACCAAAATTTTAAAAACTAATATCTAAAATTTATTTTAAAATTAGAATTTTAGAAAATATTTTGCATTAAAAGAAAAAAAAAATTAAACAAGTTTCGATAAAATTATATCTCAAAATTTATAGAGGAGCAACAAATCTATCAAGATAATGGACTTTCGGCTTTTAATGAAAAAATAAACCTTATCATTAAGAATTTAAAATTTAAAAACAAGAGTTTGAAAATCGACGACAGGATTGGATCATGTAAAGAGAACTAAATGCAAGGACGACAGGACTAGCCATCCGGCCTTGTGATTACTCTGTCAACGGCTTGTAACTACTCCAGAACCAGCATTGGAAACCATAGCTCAAAGAAGCACAATCTTTTGAAGACCCCTGGGAGAGAGTGTTCAGAGGTTAGTTTGAAAACTATGCTGGTCCTACTGAAAGGGTAAAAACCCTACCTGAGAGTCTGGTTAATACTTATGGACCGGCATGGAGACCAACGAGCCGAAAAACATGATCTTTTAGAGGGCTTTGGGAGAACTTTTAAAGCAGATGGCGAAAGATGCTGGTTCCACTGACAGGGTGAAAACCCTTCCTGGGAGAGGTTGTAGGTTGTAGGTAATATATATATATATATATATATATATATATATATATATATATATATATATATATATATATATATATATATATATATATATATATATATATATATATATATAATATATATATATATATATATATATTATATATATATATATATATATATATATATATATATATATATATTATATATATATATATATATATATATATATATATATATATATATATATATATATATATATATGAGAGGTCACTTTAAATCCTTCTAAGAAATTTCCACTTCTATCCGCCTTCTGAGTTATAATCTTCAAGAATTCAATTTTTTTTCCAACAAGGTCTGATAATGTACACCGCATCTCATCGAATATGAAAGTTAGTTAACTAAGCCTTAAAAGTTACCTGATATATATATATATATATATATATATATATATATATATATATATATATATATATATATATATATATATATATATATATATATATATATATATATATATATATATATATATATATATAACTCTGAGATTTTCACCATTTTTTTATTTTAATTTATAAATAAATAAAAAGACCCCAAAATAAAATACGATGTTCATTTTTATTACAGTCTACATGAGTAACGTTTCGGAAATATCTTTTTCCATTTTCAAGGCAAAAAAAAAAAAAAAATAAATAAAATAAAAAAAAAAAAATAAATAATAAATAAATAAATAAAAATTTTATTTGCTTAATTTTTAAAACTAAAAATAAAAATTAAAATCAAAAAAGTTCAAAAAATAATAATAAGAAAATAAAAAAAATTACCTATCTTGGAAAACTAAAACTAAACAATGTTCAAAATAAGATTATTAAAGCAATTTCTGGTTGGTTGAAAATAAAATGTGATTAGGCTACATGCAAATTGGGTTACATAAAATATAAAATTGGGTACAGTAATTTTAAAGTTTTAGGACAGTGTTGTTCGAGAGAGAGAGAGAGAGAGAGAGAGAGAGAGAGAGAGAGAGAGAGAGAGAGAGAGAGAGAGAGAGAGAGAGAGAGAGAGAGAGAGAGAGAGAGAGAGAGAGAGAGCTTCTTAATTTAGGAATCTTTATTTATTAAACAAATTCACTCAACATTAAATTGTGATAATTCTTCAATTTCCTTGTAAATAGCTTAAACACATTTTTGTAGTCAACCTGAATTATATCTCTAAGATACTTTCATTCGATTCAAAGCATCTCCAATTCCTTGAACCTATCCCTGTAACTTATTTTCAAATCCAAAAATCATTATGATATAAAGTTTATACTCTCTCCTTCTCTCTCTTTCTCTCTCTCTCTCTGTCTCTCTCTGTC
>SEYY01002991.1:45000-50000 GCA_009176605.1 Armadillidium nasatum | reverse complement strand
ACTACTATAATAATAATAATAATAATAATAATAATAAATTATTATTATTATTATAATAAAATAGTAACAATAATAATAGTAATGATTGTATTAAGTAATAATAATAATAATTATAATAATAATAATAATAATAATAATAATAATAATATTAATAATATATATTAATTATTATTATTATTATTATTATTATTATTATTATTATTATTATTATTATTATTATTATTATTATTATTATTATTATTATTATTATTATTATTATTATTATTTATTGTTATCATTATCATTATTAATTTACTCTGAGAATTTTAAAATCCTATAAACTTATTCTATAATGAAGGAACTTTCTTGTACTTCCCGTGTCATCTTTTTACTCCAAGTTTCCTCCTATTATTAATTGTGTCCTCCTATTGATTAATTAAATCCAGAATGAATCTTGTCCGCCTCAAAACATTTAATAAGTTAGTTCCATTTTCAAAAGGAATATATATGAAAGGATGATTGATAAATCGGCACAGAAAATCGTATGTACGTGGGTTGTGATTGACGTCTATATTATGTAGGTTTTGTTTGGTGAAGGTTTGAGCCTATCTTTTATGTATGATGAAAGGTATAGAGGAGGGGAAGGGGAGAGGGAGGGGGAGAGGTAGGTGGAGATTGAAGGGGGGAGGGGTTGAGAAATTTAATAATGCCTTTGGAAAGAAGTTGAAAATGAAAGAATTTGGTGAAAAAAAATAATTAAATATTTTATTATGAATATTGGCATTTTAAAAAAAATTCCCTATATATATATATATATATATATATATATATATATATATATAATATATATATTATATATATATATATATATATATATATATATATATATTATATATATATAAAATTCTTTAAGTATGTCACCAAGGCGGAGAAAGAAGTAGTAGGTTTTTAGATTAAGCTGGGATATTCCTTTGAATTTTCAATATTTCATCACTTTCTTCCTTCATTGACATCGAGATTTTTTCCTGAGCTCTTCCGATCCTTCACATAGAATGGTTTCAGGTATGTACAGTACAGAAATAATTACATGAAGTACATGAAGTTTGTACTGAATGAAAATTTATTCTTAGAAATGTATGTTTCTTTGTTTTATATGACGTATCTATTGTTTCAGGCATGTACAGTACAGTAGATAGTACATGAGGTTTGTACTGAGTGAAAATTTATTCCTAGAAATGCATGTTTCTTTGTTTTATATTGACGTATCTATGGTTTCAGGCATGTACAGTACAGTATATAGTACATGAAGTTTGTACTGAGTGAAAATTTATTCCTATAAATGCATGTTTCTTTGTTTTAAATTACGTTGTATCTATTGTTTCAGTCATGTACAGTACAGTAGATAGTACATGAGGTTTGTACTGAGTGAAAATTTATTCCTAGAAATGCATGTTTCTTTGTTTTATATTACGTATCTATGGTTTCAGGCATGTGCAGTACAGTAGGTACTTGAAGCTTGTATTGAATGAAAATTTATTCTTAAAAATGTATGTTTCTGAGTTTTATCTGAAACTACGATGCATCTGTGAAAGTCTAAGCTTTGTTTATAAGAAGCGAATGTAAATTTTTACAATTTATTCTAAGACAATAGAGCAAACCTTTGATTAAATTTAAATTGGATAGAAATTTTGATTAGAATGTGATATAAAATGAAAATTATTTAAAAAAAAAAATATGTTTCTTAGTTGTAACTGATATGGAGATGCATACCTCAGAGGTTCTAAGCTTTTAATATTAATATTGATTGAAAATGTTTTAGAATTTTTCAGAGTAAATTTATTCTCTAAATAACCTATAAAACTTGAAATAAATTTTTTAAAATATTTATCTTTCTTGAAACTTTTAATACGACGTATATATATAAAAATCTTTGTTTTAATATAATTGAAGTTGATTTCTGATATGAAACTAAAAGGTCTTTTAAAATAATACAATTTTAGAGTTATTTTTTGAGGTGTGGGACGTTTATTGAATAAAAATCGTAGTATAAAAAACCATTAGAGTCATTTTGTTGAATAAAAAAGAATTATTATAAAACATCACATTAACTTAGAGAAGTTTATTAAATAAATAAAAATTAGAATAAAACATTCACATTAACTTAGTGAAGCTCAAAAACTATTATTTTAAGATTATTAAATTAAAGATATTAATATAAAACATCACATTAATATTAAGTCTATTAATTTTGTTGAACAAAAAAGAATTAGTATAAAACATCACATTAACTTAGAGACGTTCACAAAAACTATTATATTAGTTTATTGAAAAAAATGAAATTAGAATAAAACATCACAACTTGGTGAAGCTCAAAAACTATTAAGTTTATTTAATTAAAAAAATTATTATAAACTTTACATTAATATTAAGTCTATAATTTTGTTGAACAAAAAAGAATTAGTATAAAATGTCACATTAACTTAGAGAAGTTCAAAAACTATTATATTAAATCTATTAATTTTGTTGAATAAAAAAGAATTAGAATAAAACATCATTAACTTAGGGAAGTTCAAAAACTATTATATTAAATCTATTGAATAGAAAAAATTATTATAAAACATCATATTAATTTAGAGAAGTTCAAAAACTATTATATTAAATCTATTAATTTTGTTGAATAAAAAAGAATTAGTATAAAACATCACATTAACTTAGGGAAGTTCAAAAACTATTATGTTAACTTTATTAACAAAAAAAAAAATTTTTTTAAACTTCACATTAATTTAGTGAAGCTAGATAATACTATATTAAGTTTACTGAATAAAAATATCTTAGAGTAAAACATCACATTAACTTAGTGAAGCTCAAAATCTATTATATTAAATCTGTTGAATAAAAAAAATTATTATAAAATTGGATCTTCCGCGTTTCATTCCTACATTTTACTTTTTATGACAAATGATAAGAATCGAACAACAAATTTGTCTTCAACTTACACTAAAAATTGCAAATAATTATACAAAATTAATCCATTAAAATTATTGTGAAGTCCAAAAAAGTTACAAATGTAAATAAAACAATTCTTTTGAGCCTTTAAAAAAAAATCCTTTTTATAAATAAATAAATTTTCTTAAAGTTGAATTGTTGCATTTTTATATTCTTTAAATAAATTATATTATTATTATTATTATATTATATTATTAATTTATTATATATTATTATTATTATTATTATTATTATTATTATTATTATTATTATTATTATTATTATTATTATTATTATTATTATTATTATTATTATTATTTATTATTATTATTATTATTATTATTATTATTATTATTATTATTATTATTATTATTAATTATTATTATTATTATTATTATTATTATTATTATTATTATATTATTATTATTTTATTATTATTATTATTATTATTATTATTATTATTATTAAAACCTAACATAACCTAAGTTAATCTAACCTAACCTAACCTTAACTTAACCTAACCTAACCTAACCTAACCTAACCTAACCTAACCTAACCTAACCTAACCTAACCTAACCTAATCTAACCTAACCTAACCTAACCTAACCTAACCTAACCTAACCTAACCTAACCTAACCTAACCTAACCTAACCTAACCTAACCTAACCTAACCTAACTTTACTCTAACCTAATCTAACCTAACCAACCTACAACAAGCTTAATCTTACGTAACGCAACTTAGTCTGATCAAACTATGTAATGTAACAAAATTTTAAAAAAAAATAATTTTTATACACGCAATAAAACCACAATTTAGGTTTGCTTCCAAGAGCTAGAAAATTATTATTAAATTATTATTATTATATTATATATATATATATATATATATATATATATATTATATATATATATATATATATATTATATATATATATATATATATATATATATATATATATATATATATATATATATATATATATATATATATATATATATATATGCGTATATATATATATTTAAAATATATATTTAATCATTTTGAGCTTCACAATAACTTGTCCGAATCCATAAATTCTTTTATAAAAATTAAATGTAGGAATGAAACGCGGTTGAACCATAAAATTATTAAGTTAGTGAAACTCAGATTATTTAACCTAGTACTAATTTTTTTTATTCAGTAAACTTAATATATTAAGTTTACTGAATAAAAAAAATTAGTTTAAAACATCACATTAACTTAATGAAGCTCAAAAAACTATTATATTTTAAAATTTATATTAAAATTGTTTTATTTTTTTCCTAATTTATTTTCCACGAACTCTTTCTTAGACTGGTTTATATAGTTTAGTTATAAATTTTTTTTGGGGGAAATATCTTTATTTTTTAAAATAAATTTTATTTTTTAAGATTAAGAATTATTTTTATCCTAAATTTCTTTGTTAAATGTTTTTTTTATTCCTTTATAAAATTTGCTTTTTTTTTGCTAGTACTTTTACCGCCTATCTAATTTATTTTGTTTTCCTTTTAAAGTTTTTTTTCTTTTCTTTCTTTTTTTTCCTCAATTTTTCCAATGATTCACAGTTTGTGGTAATTTTAGTGATCAGACGAGAGGTTTTTTCCCCTCCCCCTCCACCCCCTCCGCCCTCCCACCACCCTTCACCCTCCCCCTCCCCTTCACTCTTTCCATTGAACATTTGAAGCATTTAAACAATGGTCCATTGAAGAGGCCTCACAAAAAAACACTCTCTCCTTCTTTCTACTTCGCTTTGTCTTTTCCAATCTTTTTACATTCTTTCTGCTCAGATTCATTCAAGATGAGGTCATTAATCCACTTCCGGATTTCCGACGTTAAAGAGGAAGTACGTATACATGAATTTACATACACACGTACTACATAAATATATACGTAGTACGTACATATATATTCAAATGCATCCATTTTAAGGATATATATACTTATATATATATATATATATATATATATATATATATATATATATATATATATATATATATATATATATATATATATA
>SEYY01002991.1:22500-35000 GCA_009176605.1 Armadillidium nasatum | reverse complement strand
CAGTTGAATTAGAAGGTGAAAATGAATTTAGAAGTAGATTGGCATGAGAGACAAGTCAAAAGGTTGAAAATTCAGAGACAAAAGAAAGGACAACAACAATCTTGCAACTGTGCATACGTAACAGCAAAAGCCTCAAAGAATTAAAAATTAGCTTAGAAGCATGGCAAGTATCTCCAATCAGTCCGAGTAAGGTGTGATAAGATCAACTTAAGGCAGGATTGAGCTGTTGGAGAAAAATCATTAAAAAATTAAGAGAATCAAGCCTGTGGTCAGATTTACCAATATGAGAGAAGATAACGTACTGTATTTATGAGGAGAAGGAATAATGGGGAAGCATAGACCATGACAGTTCCAGAATTAGTTGAGATAATCTGGAATATGTGTAGGCTCGCTAAACAATTGCTCCGAATCGTTTAAATTTTTAGATTATTAGTCCTCCTCCCATCCTGGATTAGTATGAGAGAGCTCCAACAAATAATCGTTGAGTTCAATGAAGTTTCCAAAATGGGGCATCTCATCACGATAATAATCATGATTTATAGATTGAAAGATAGATTTTAGTTATATACTTCTAGTAACATAAAATGCCAGTTAACAATGACTGAACGTTTGACACCTAAAACTAATAGTTAATAACATCCTCAGATATTGAAAATAAATAACTGCAATCGCATCTGCGTATATGAAACTTGATATCGGATCTATCTCTAATTCACACAAGGCTTTAAAGTACGGAAGATTAAATGGGAACAGGAAAAACGGTAGTTGGTAGGGAATTTATCGGAGGAGAGGTTCCTGGAAAAGAGGAGGAACCTCAAAGAGTTTGTTAGGAGTCACCCATCTTTACACAAAAGTGGAGTAAGAAAAATGATACCATTATACTATGAGGGCTCCCCAACGGTGGTGGATACGAGAGGATAATTCTTTCAACCACATGTCAATGTAGTATCTTAACAATAATAATATATTATATATATATATATATATATATATATATATATATATATATATATATATATATATATATATATATATATATATATATATATATATATATATATATATATATATATATATATATATATATATATATATATATATATATATATATATATATATATATATATATATATATATATATATATATATATATATATATATATATATATATATATATATATATATATATATATATATATATATATATATATATATATATATATATATATATATATATATATATATATCTTTTTTATTTCGTTTTATGCATTTAATTATTATTATTGCAAATTTGAAAATATTTATATATATTTTTTTTTTTTTTTTTTTTTTTATTATTATTATTATTAAATTAAAAAATTATAATATATATTATTATATATATATATTATTTATAATATATATATATATTATATATATATATATATATATATATATATATATATATATATATATATATATATATATATATATATATATATATATATATATATATATATATATATATATATATTATATATATATATATATATATATATATATATATATATATATATATATATAATATATATATATATATATATATATATATATATATATATATATATATATATATATTATATATATATATTATATATATTATATATATATTTATATATATATATATATATATATATATATATATATATATATATATATATATATATATATATATATATATATATATATATATTTATTTTTTATTTATTTTTATATTTTTTATTATTTATTATTTATATATATTTATTATTATATATATATATATATATATATATATATATATATATATATATATATATATATATATATATATATATATATATATATATATATATATATATATATATATATATATATATATATATATATATATATATATATATATATATATATATATATATTATATATATATATATATATATATATATATATATATATATATATATATATATATATATATATATATATATATATATATATATATATATATATATATATATATATTATATATATATATATATATATATATATATATATATATATATATATATATATATATATATATATATATATATATAATTAGCATATTGGTAAAGTAGGAAAGTAATAATAAATCGAGTTCATTAAAATTCACTTAAATTCCCATTAGTTTGTATTAACGAAGAGTAATAAAATTAACACAATATTTAAAAACTCTTTCACTGTTTATTTTCTCCTTTGTATATATATATATATATATATATATATATATATATATATATATATATATATATATATATATATATATATATATATATATATATATATATATATATATATATATATATATATATATACTCAAATCCTTATGTACAAACACATATAAACCTACATACATACATACATACATACATACATACATACATACATATTTAAAACAAGAACATGAAAAATGTTAAGTAAATATTTCAGAATATCTCATTAATATTTTTCATTAAAATTAATTAATCATGGAAATCGATATCCATATATGTTGACTGAAAATATTTGCTTTGTGAGAATTATATTCAGTTCTAATTAATATCTGTTTTGATATCAGTATTTTAGCATTCTATTAATTCTATCTATACATATGTCTCTAATTGATTTGAGGTCTGTATGTTACTGACCTCATTTCCGTATTCTACTGAGTTCGTCTCTGTCTTTCATAATGTCTGTCTTCTGTTGATTTTATATCTGTATCTGTCTGACTTCATTTCCGTATTCTATTGAGTTCGTCTGAATCTTTCATAATGTCTGTGTTCTTTATTTTATCTGTATCTGTCTGACTTCATTTCCGTATTCTATTGAGTTCGTATTTACTTTGCATATTTTCTGTACGTTACTGAGGTCTGTATGTTACTGACCTCATTTCCGTATTCTACTGAGTTCGTCTCTGTCTTTCATAATGTCTGTCTTCTGTTGATTTTATATCTGTATCTGTCTGACTTCATTTCCATATTCTATTGAGTTCGTCTGAATCTTTCATAATGTCTGTGTTCTATTGATTTTATGTCTGTGTCTGTCTGACTTCATATCCGTATTCTGTTGCATTCGTCTGTACCTTGCATATTGTCTGTATCCTATTGATTTGATATCTGTAGGTTACTGATGTCATTTTCGTATCTGACTGACTTCATTTTTGTACTCTAGTGAATTCATATCCCGATATATCTTACTGACCTCATATATGTATATTTGTATCAAATTGGCTTTATGTCTGTTTACTATTGAATTCATATCTGCATTAAATTGACTTTATCCTGTACCAAACTGATTTCATTTGTCTAAGTCTTACTAAGAAGTATGTATCACTTAATTTCTTACTAGCTTTATGCGCGTATCTCAATTTCATGCTCGTTTTCTAAAGACTTTAAATTTGCATCTTATATATATATATATATATATATATATATATATATATATATATATATATATATATATATATATATATATATATATATATATATATATATATATATATATATAATTATATATAGTATATAAAATATATACATGCTTGTATTGTATTTTTCTTCATAATTTGACTATTATACATGAAAATTGCTCTTCCTAAACCTGAAAAACAAATATTTTCATTTTTACGTTACCTCAAAATTGAATTTTTAAAACTCATTTCAAAAAAGGTTTATTTAACAAGGACGGATATAAAAAAATAATATTATTTAATCCAGTGTGATTGTCTATTGATATACAAGCAACATTATAATTTTTAGGAGCACTAAATAATGTTTTTACCAAGTTTGAAACGACTCTTTATAGACAGTATATTACCTTCAAACTCAAATGTGTATATTATATATATACATACTGTATATATATATTTTTTTCTGTGGTGAACGAGGAAAATATCGGCCATATACGATGAATTTATGCAAATTTTATTGAATATCGACTTCTGTTTACGATTTCGTGTATTTAGTTTGTCTGTTTCTATACGTATGTCTGTATATTATACGTATGTCTGTATATATATACGTATGTCTGTATCTTGTTTCGTTATATCGAATGGAATATCTTTTCCGAGGTTGAAATATGAAATGCAAATATGGCATAGAAGTTTTTGGTAAAGCGTTCTGTGAATTTGCAATGCGGTTCTGTTAAGGTTGATGGGGAAAAGTGCCATGTACGGTTTTTATTTTATAGTATTTTTGTTATTGTCTTTCTTTGTTGTTAAGTTGATAATTTCATGGGTTAATTTGTTATTTAATTTTAGTAATGTTATAAAAGTTTTTATTTTTGTTGGTATTTGGTTTTATATTTAACCTAAGATGGTTTTCGTGTGTTGCATATTACAGGAAGATATATTTCATTAATTTTTAAATTATAAAATTGATAAACTTAATTTCTACTTCAATAATTATTGACTTTTCAATTTTAAAATGGAAATATACTTTCACAAAAAGGGTTCAATATAACTTTCCTTGATCTTTATTCTACGTAGATAAAGAAAATTGGAGTTGCTTTCAACATATCACAGTACATCTCCTTTTTAAGGAAATGCAAATTTTTCTGATCCAAATGTAAGAGTAACAAAGAAGATCCAAAGAAGAGTAACAGCTCTGATCCCTCTAATTATCGTGCTATAACTAAAACTCCAACCCATCATGGTTATATCTTGTGGTAAAGATATAATTTTTAAAGTATTATTTTTGAGAGCCTGCGAAAAAATCTTTTTAATTTTACTAGAAAAACTACAGAGTATTTCCACAAATACTGGAATATTTTTAAGTTTTCCTCGCTAGTGATTACGTAAACTGTTTCTTGAGACTCGGCATATATAATATATATATATATATATATATATATATATATATATATATATATATATATATATATATATATATATATATATAATATATATAAATATATATATATATATATATATATATATATATATATATATATATATATATATATAATATATATATATATATATATATATATATATAATATATATATATATATATAATTATATATATATATATATATATATATATATATAATATATATATATATATTATATATATATATATATAATATATATATATATATATATATATATATATATATATATATATATATATATATATATATATATATATATATATATATATATATATATATATATATATATATATATATATATATATATATATATATTATATATATATATATAATATATATATATATATATATATAAAAGGAGAGAAAAAAAAAAAAAAAAAAATTTTTTTTTCTTCCTTTTTGTGCAAATAATTAGTTAATGTAATAAAAAAAACAATTTTTTTTTTTTTTTGCAAACTGAATATAAAAATATGCACACAAAACATTTGTCTACCTTAACAGTAGTAATAAGATAATAATGAAAATAATAATAATAATAATAATAATAATAATAATAATAATAATAATAATGATAAAAATAATAATGATTACAATGTAAAAATAATAATAATAATAATAATAATAATAATAATAATAATAATAATAATAATAATAATAATAATAATAATAATAATAATAATAATAATAATAATAATAATAATAATAATAATAATAATAATAATAATAATAATAATAATAATAATAATAATAATAATAATAATAATAGGAGACCAATAGATAAATACATTCAGAGATATATATGATATATAAGTGAAGGTGACAATTATTATAGAAGTGCCAAGAAGGGATACTGAATATAATTTCTATGCCATTTATCAGAAAATATTTTATTGATATACAGAAGGAGGAGATTAGCAGGCATTAGAACTAATAACCGAGAACGTTCAGATGCTTATTGAAAATCAGATATAAAATGAATGAGTAAAAAAGGTACATATAATTGAACAGAAATAAAATAGTAAGAATGAAATAGTATATATATAGTGCAATAAAAAGAAACTAGTAAATAATATTTTAATCTAATAATTATAATGAATAAACCAAAGAATTAATTGCACGCACGTCCTTATAATGATAATAATATAATAAATAATAATAAGTAAATCATATGAATATCACATCGAAATAACCTAATAAAGTAATAAGAATAATATTCATCATTATAAATCAACCCAAATAATCCCGGAGCGAGTAATATAATAAAATATTATATTAGATCAATAAGATCATGATAATTAAGATATATAACTAGAGATGAATAATATATCAATAAGCTACTATAAGACAACTGAGATTCTACTTCATAAATGAGGCCATGAGAGCCATAAAATAACTCATTTAATAATCTAATCTAATTATTGAAGAGAATAAAGATATTAGTAGAATAAGATTAAGAATATATAATACACTTATCCTTACCATATACTATGTATGTGAATATAACCTGGAACCTAATCTAACTATTTTAGTATTTTCCAACCTTAATATAATATGAGTACATCGTAATCCGTGTTCCCATGTAACTTAAGAGTATATTTAATTGTTTTATTAAAATAAAGACCATTATATTATCGAACTCTTATATCCAATTTGTTTCGATCTTCATTAATTTATATTATGGTATCTCAAAAATAATGAATTTAATGTATTATTTTTTATCTTATTATCTTAATTACTTTTTATTCAATTTTATGCTTAGAAGATTAAATATTTGTGTACTTTCTTCTTGTTAATTATTATTTGTATTGATCTTCGATCATACGAAAATACCTACAAATATATTTATTCAGAGTCATATATTTTGGTTGTGTTTTCTATATCTGTTATAAACAGCTGAGTGATAATATGGAATACTAATGACACATAATTAGAAAAAGAGTTATCTATAATTTACCATTTAAAAGAATCTTATATGGCAATTTAGAAAATCATTTTTGTCGTAAATATATATAATATATGTAATATATAATATAATAGTAGTATATATATATATACTTATATTATATATATATATAATATTATATAATTTATATATTAATTATATAATAAATTTTAATATAAGATATATATAATTAATTATATATGTATATATTATTATATATTATATATCTTATTATATATAATTGTATTTTATTAGATTATAAATTCCATATAATTTCTAAATATAACTACCCTATGTACGCTAATAACTTATAATCATGCATATTATTATCATAAGTAAATAATTAAACTTCCATATGTAAAATTAAAACTTATTTATATCTGTTTTCAAAGAATGTTTCACTTTGTGCAACATTTATTGGAATACAAGTGATGGTCACGAGAAGACTTGCAGCCATGAGGACATCTAGAGCCATGATTTTATAAAATTATCAGATTTAATTTATGAACTTACACAAATAAGCCAAATGTCCAACTTTTAAATCTTGGAAACAAAGTAAATCCAATTTTATTCTAGAATATATATATATATATAAAATAAAATATAAAATATATATATATATATATAGCGTCAACATGGACCAGGTCATTAGCAGTTATAAAATTATATTATATATATTATTATATAGTTATTATATATATATTATATATTAATATTTAGTAATATATATGAATATATATATTATTATATATATGTATATATATACTGACCACTACGTATCCCCGCCTATAGCAGTGGTGGGCGTCAATCTGCGGAATATTCATGCAATCGTAACATTATTTATAAATTATATAATATAATATATATAATTATATATATATATATTATATATAATTATTAATATATTATGTTATAATCCATATATGTATAAATCATATATATATATAGATATATAATTTATATTCCTAGTGTGACTACATATCATATATATATATATATATATATATACTACTATAATTGTATATATATATATAAAAAAAAAAAAAAAAAAAAAAATATAATATATATATAATATATATAATATATAATATATATATATATAAAATTATATAATAAATAATATATATTAAATATAATATATAAATATAATATTAATATATAAATATATATATAATTATTTATAATATATATATATATATATAATATATATATATATAAATATATATAAATATATATATATATATTTATATATAGATATAAATATTATATATATATATATATTATATATTAATAATATATATATATATATATAATATATTATATTATATAAATATTTAAAAGGCTATATCTAAAAATATGAAGTTTTATTTGGTACTATTTTAGTATTAATTATTATTGAGTTTACTTTTTATCCAGCTGAAGAGAGTACTTTCTGTGAAAATTCCGAAAAAGTATCTTTGTTTGCGAAAAGTACATAAATCAACATGATTTAGGAATGAGTAAGTTCATTCTATCTTCAACTAAAGTCTTTTTTTCCTCCAATGAACCGAATTGTTAAAGGTAGATTGCTCTCATGCCATTCAATGATAAGAGAACAATGCTATCGTGCATGATGGAAATTAAAAACTTTAATTCTAACTACTTAATTGACTAAATTTTCAATATATACTCTCAAGCTCTCGAACACTTATTTGTTAAGATAACTATAATAATTCGACGGCCAAGTTATTCTTCCAATTCAATAAAGGACAAGATGCAAAATCTGGATCTCTTTTTCAGGTTTCTAACCTACTGATTAAAAAATATTTCTGGGTCTCTAGCTATAAATAACATCTCTAACTAAATTTCTGTAAATCGACCTTTTCTCCTCTTAATTCGTTCTGACGTCTTCTATAGGTTGCTAATTAGACTACTTCTTGGAGAAAAATGCAAAATTTATTCGTGACCTCCTTTTACTTTCCTCCAATATCATGCCTGTGAAAATGATTTTGGCGCCCCTATCTGCTTACTCCTTCTCCCTCTCAGGTGTCCCGATGTCATCACCTGTGATTTTCACTAATTAATGATCAGGTTCAATGTAGGTTTACTCCTGAGAACTTATTTATTATGTAAATGATAAGGAAGATACCAGCTAGGCCAGTGATTAGATGGCTATTCCCATCCACCGTGTTCTAAGGGAATTGTTAGTCTGGACTGGCGGGACTACCTCGGTTATCAATCTACTACTTTCTATGCCTTAATATAAATACTTTTCCTCAATGCTGGAAATACGCTCTACATATTAGTTCAGCCATTTCAAAGAAGAGTTAAACAGCTCATATTCATCTTATTAATTAATTCTAATGCTTGTAAACCTCTCGCTATTTTCTTTTATTCTTTACAGATTTCGCACCACTCAGGCAGAGCCCTTTTTTATGTTCAAGAGAGGGTATTTATATATAATATCGTAAGGTGAGCACAATACACAAAGTAGTAAAGTAAAAACATCATTCAATACACACATACCTTAAATCGACACATACACCTCCAAGTGGGCACAGACGGAAGCCTTTGAAGAGAGAAGTATTATAAAATACAGGAGGAAAAATAGATAACATATATGGTAAGTTATGAAGAGTTCACAGAAAACAGATAAGTGTGCTGAAAGTAAAGGAAGGCACCATAACGGTATATCATATCCTGGATG
This sequence comes from Armadillidium nasatum, assembly GCA_009176605.1. NCBI lineage: Eukaryota > Metazoa > Arthropoda > Malacostraca > Isopoda > Armadillidiidae > Armadillidium > Armadillidium nasatum. The sequence continues at coordinate 25,446 of SEYY01002991.1, read as the reverse complement.
ATTTTCCTACATCCAACACAAAATTGTATGCGATAAGGAGGTAACCCCTATAATTGCCAACGAGGACGATATACGTAACGGTTGGAGGATAATGCTCGAGAGGCCAATTTCTCCATCGAGCAGCCTGCCATTGTATGCGAACCTTATAGAAATAGATTGAGTAAGATTACGACCATATAACGTAGTCTACGTCGACAGAGATAATGGGTATCAAGATGAAGTTTGTGAGAAATAGGGATCAAATTAATTTATATCAATTTTATAGCTTAGATATCTTCAACCTATCCTTTAAAAGAGAGGAGAGCCAGATAGCTCACTCACCCCGCACATAAATATAAGAACAAGTACTCTCATACAAGTGCGTCAATAAGATATCCACAGTATATATTTGGTGAGAGTAATACTGTATACTCAGAAGTAAAATAAAAATTCTACGCTAACCGAGAACAAACTCCTCACCACGTTCTTATAAGGCCCTTTATGAGCAACCATTATATATTAGTAAGATGGTTTCCATATAGTTATATTAATGTTATAAGTAACCAAGATAAGTTATTAGTTATTTATTAGGAACGGTATAGAGTAACCATCGAAAGAAGATAGAATAGATTTTTGTGGAATAGCGGTGTTATTTGAGAGGGAGATGTGAAGAAGTTATTAGAGATATTTAATTAAATGAAGTTGAATTTCCCACAATATGAGTTTGCTATATGTTCCACAACGCTCGAGAACCATCCCATCCAGATCGGCAAGAATAGAATCAGAAAGTTGAAGACGGAGAAGCAACTCTAGAAGCAAAAGAGGGAGCAGATTTGAAATGAGAGTAGAAATGCAGAGTTGAGTCATCAGTGACATTAAGAGGTGTAAACAGTAAGTTAGAATTTGACAGTTGATGAAAGATCGTTAATGATAAAGTAAGATAAATTATAAAGTTAGTCAGAGATATAACGTGATAAACCTCATTTGAGGTAAATAACCACCAGTGTACAGAAAAATAGAGAAGAGGTCGCTCCATCCTAACAAGCTTAGACGAAATGAAACGATACTGATAGAAAACTGACAAGAGTAACAAGTCGAGATAAAGAGAAACCTTAAAAGGATAGGGGAGCTTAGAAGAGCAGCGACGCAGGTACCTAACCCGGTCAAAGGCCTTGGATATGTCAAACGCCAAAACACAAAACTCCCCGAAGTCCCAAAGTATATAGGTAGAAGACCATAGATCAGTAAAATAGGAAAGTATGTCACCAGTTGACCTCGAGCGTCGAAATCCATACTGGTGATTACTGAAAGAAGAGAAAGATACTCCAAATGATCCAGGAAATGATGAATAGTTTGAAGTGAAGTGAGTATTCAATAAAATTTTTAGATCAGTATAACCACAATGTTCTGTCTAAAATCTTTGAAACTCTTCTCATTAACTTATCTCTATTTTACACTGGATCATATACTGGAGTCTCTAACTTTCCTATCTTTCTAGTAAGTCTAATCTCAGTATTACAGCTTTCGATACGTTTCTGAGAGTATCTAATTGAGTGATCATTATCTTTCTATACTTTACTAACTTATGGTTATTTTGCTCCTAGAGGATTTATCGAGAGTTTTGTTAGTAGGTGTGCACGATAGGTCATTATCGTTTGACATGCCAATAATCTTTGACCTGGCTAAGTTGGCATTTTGCCACACTCTCTAATATCTCCATCCTTTTTTAGTTCACTCCTCCTCTTTGTCTTACTTTATATAGTAATGTACATTAGTGTATTTTATATAAATGTTCTTATAATTCTATGGCTAAAAATGTTAATAATCATAAGCTTAAATTTTCCAGCCCTGGAAAATGTAAATTTGAAAGTCATTATTCCCCCTTTAACCATTCAACGTTCTCAATTTAATGTCGTATAATGCCCATTGGTTTGTAGTGGGTGAAGGTGCAATGAAGACTTTATTTTATATTTCTATATTTTTTTCTACTTTTTTTTCTTTTTTATCATTGCTTTTTCTCTACATGCCAGAGGAGATGATAAGAAACGATCTTTCCATACCTCTTCTTCCTTTTCTGTCTATTGCTGTGTTCCTCAAGGTTTTGTTCCATCTCCAACTTTATTCTAACTTCTCATCAACGATCTTCTCACCTCCACTTCTAACTCTATTCATTCTTATGCCGATGACTCAACTCTCCATTCTTCTACTCATTTCAAATATGCTCCCTTCTTTGCTTATAGTGTTCCACGTATCTTTTGGGTAGGGTTGAGTCCAAGGCAGAAAGGTTAATAAACTGTCCGCTACTTTCAAATACAATTGACTTTCTGTCTCTGCGACGTGACGTTGGTGCACTATCTCTTTTCTATAAATATTACAACGGCAATTACTCGAAGGAATTCCACCACTATTACTTCACCCTCGTAGCACAGGAGGTGCTATGCCTTCGCATGAATTTTGTGTGAAAATATTAAACCCCAGGCTTGTCCGTTGTGGTGTCTCCTTCTTTCCAGCCACTTCTGTTCTGTGGAACTCTCTGGTATCATCTGTTTTTTCCTCCTGTATTTAATCTTCCACTAATCTTCCACTCTTCAAGGCTTAACGTCTGTACCCACCTGAGGGATGTAAGTCAGGTCTCTGTTTGAATAAGTTTTCTTCCCCTTGTGTGTCTCCCTCCTTGAAAAAGGTTCTACCCTTGAGAGATATAACTGTATATATATATATATATATATATATATAATATATATATATATATATATATATATATATATATATTATATATATATATATATATATATATATATATATATATATATATATAATATCCTCAAATATCCAATTTCAAAATCATACAAATTGGCCCTTTAAAGTTACTGAGCCAAAATTCATGACAAAAATGATTATAATAATAATAATAATAATAATAATAATAATAATAATAATAATAATAATAATAATAATAATAATAAT
>SEYY01002990.1:85000-86863 GCA_009176605.1 Armadillidium nasatum | reverse complement strand
AGAGAGAGAGAGAGAGAGAGAGAGAGAGAGAAAAATAATAATAATAATAATAATAATAATAATAATAATAATAATAATAATAATAATAATAATAATTAATAATAATTAAAATAGATTAAAAATTATTAATAAAAAAAAAAAAAAAAAAAAAAAAAAAAAAAAAAAAAAAAAAAAAAAAAAAAAAAAAAAAAAAAACCTACAAATAAATTTTTTTTTTTTTTTTTTTTTTATTTAAAGACGGAACTTCTTAAATTAAAATAATAATAATGATAATAATAATAATAATGATAATAACATTAAAAGTAACTGCATATTAATTACCAAATGGAAAAATTAAAATCGTAAAATAGATAATGAAAAAATAAATATTAATAATAAAGATTTGCTAAATGCAAGAAAATACTATTAATAAAGCTTGGTAATTTTATTATCTATCACTAGCAAAATAGTATAATAATAATATAAATGAAATAAAATGTTAAATGAAATGAGAAAAAAAACTTAAATCTTGGATTACGTTCCTAAGAAATAAAATAAATGAAATAAATTGTTAAAGAAATAAAAAAAATCTTAAATCTTAAAACTACGTTCCTAAGGTATATAAAACATGCTATGTTTCTTGAGGGAAACAAAAATAGGAACCTGAAATAAACGTACCTTTCACCAGGGAGAGATCTTACGGTCTAAGATAGAGATCTCTTTGAAGTATTATAAAGTCAGTTGTGTAAGAATCAGATAAGGAAATGTTTTAGACCAATCCATAAGGTAGAATGTGATGGGGTGATATGACGAAGGAGTTTTATGATATCTAGAAGTTTCCCGAATATTAGAGAAAAAGAAAAATTTGTAAAGAAAGAATTTATTATTATTTTATTATTATTATTATTATTATATTATATTATATATATATATATTATATATATATATATATATATATATATATATATATATATATATATATATTATATATATATATATATATATATATATATATATATTATATTTATGTATATATATACCCGTTTAGTAATCTGTAAAATGAGCTACAGAAAGTAAGTTTTGAAATCAATTTTATCACGAAAAAACAATTACAATATATAAACCGATATTAAAACAAATAGGCACTAGATGTTAAACAGATTTATGGGAAACTGAATGTGAGATTTTTTATGCGTTGTTTTTCACTAGGTTAATATAGTGAGTATTATTATTGGTATATTTATATTTTATGGATGTGTTAACAATGCTAAACTGGGGAACTATGTTATGAAGAGTTAGACTGAAGATAGGGATGCATTCTGCTGTGTTGCAATTGCTTATTATATAAAGATTCAAGGATTTTGTGTTCAGAAACTTTTGAGGATGATGCTAAAATATTAAAGTCTAAGAATTGGAGGAGGTGGTTATGGGATTATGAGTGGTATGAGATGGAGGAGAGTTCTGGTGTAGAGGAAGGGAGATTTGTGCGGAAGGAAATACCATTGCCAGAATTATATTCTGCACAATTCTTTCTTTAAATATAAAACAAAACTCCGAATCATGCTCAAATCTTCTGTTGTCTATTTATTTTCTTGCGCAGGATGTAATTACCGAAATGAATGCATCCAAACTGAATGCATCCCTATCTTCAGTCCCACTCCTCATAACATATTTCCCCAGTAGCATTATTACACATTCATAAAATATAAATATACTAATTATAATAATAATGCACTAACCTCGTAAAAAACAACGTGCAAAAATCTCACGCTCATTTCTCCATAAATCTGTTTACTATCTAGTGCCAATTTGTCTTGTAATCTGTTTATTTGTTTTAATTGTTGTTTCGTGATATAATTGATTTCATAATTTACTTGTTGCATT
>SEYY01002990.1:75000-77500 GCA_009176605.1 Armadillidium nasatum | reverse complement strand
ATATATATATATATATATATATATATATATATATATATATATATATATATATTACAAGTTAAGACAATAAATTGGTTTAAAAATTTAAGTAATTAATTTATTAAGTAATTTATTATTATATATATTCAATTACGATCCTTCCCGAAGACTCTTACGTAACAAATACAATAAATTCACCAAACCAATAAATTTATATTTTAATACTGAAGTAAAAAATATTCTTTAGAAATAAATGACTGTGTTGATATAGTTCCACAAACGAAAAAAATTTTTTTTCTACTTTGAAAATATATTAAATAGTTTTTTTCTTCTTTCTATTCTTGCACTATTAAATTTGCTGAAAATGTTAAAGATTCGGTAATAGCTTTTGTTAACAAAATATAAAAACCAAATTTATTTTATTGAAAAAACAAAACAAAAATACTTATGCATGAATTGGTTTAATAACATTTAAAATTGACGCGAGTATAAAATACTATTTATCCAAATTCGAATTCTATTAAATAATTAATATTGAAAGTTTATTAATTTATGATAACAGATATTAAATATACGATTTATCTGTTTTTCAATCAGTATTGAACAAAAGAGAATGAAGAGAACTTGTAAGACGTTCCCAAGTTAGTTTGCTTTCTTTCTTTCTTAATGAAATGAAAGAAAATTATAATTTACATATATATATATATATATATATATATATATATATATATATATATATATATATATATATATATATATATATATATATATATATATATATATATATATATATATTATATATATATATATATATATATATATATATATATATATATATATATATATATATATATATATATATATATATATATATATATATATTTATATATATATATATATATATATATATATATATATATATATATATATATATATATATATATATATATATATATATATATATATATATATATATATATATATATAAGAAAATATTTGCATAAAATTGGATCCTCAAAGTAATAAAATAATTAACTAAATCATTTCTAATATCCTCCAAACCCTTTAAAATATTCCCAAACCATCCAATCATAAATACTCTTCTTATCAAACTTTTATAATGAATTATAATAAATGTTTTAATATATATTTCATTATTTATATTGCTAACTTTGACTATGTTCGAAAATTCGAAAAAATTATAATTATAAACACTAAAATAAAAGTTTTTGTTCAGAAATATATTACACTATTTTCATTCACACAATTTAGAAAATTTCAAAGTTTTTTCTCATTCTTTTAAATCCAAAATAAATTATTTATTTTTTAATATTTTATTTTATATTATTTTATTTTTATTTTATTTTACTTTATTTTATTTTTAAATTTTCTCTAAAGTATAGCTATTTTAGAGCTGAAATATATTTGAGATTTTATTATTGCTTTTATTAACAAAATTTGAAAATTAATATCACTTCATTTATATAATTAATAATCCCTTTAATCAAATTGGTAATGAAATATTTAAAAACACGATGTTAAAAATATAAATTATAATAATTACTCAAAACTTGAATTTTTTCAAAAAATTAGCAACTGTGAAGAGAAAATAAATTTATGATAAAAAAAATTAGAAATACTACTTGGCTTGGGGCTTTTCCTTTAGTAGTGGTAAAAAGAGAATGAAGAAAACTCGGAAGAAACTGGCATAGATCTGGTTTTTTTTTTTTTTTTTTTTTTTTTTTTTTTTTTTTTTTTTTTTTTTTTTTGATAATCTGAATATATATTTTGAGTGAAAATTTTATTGATGAATATTTCATTACTTTCCAAAATCTCAAATTTATATAAATCATTTTAAATAAACTATTTTTTCACGATATATATATATATATATATATATATATATATATATATATATATATATATATATATATATATATATATATATATATATATATATATATATATATATATATATATATATAATATATATATATATATATATATATATATATATATATATATATATATATATATGTAAGGTTTCTAAGTTTGCTGATGATACCAAAGTGGTTACCTCAGTAAGGAATAATGATGGATGCATAAAGCTTCAAGGTGATCTAGATAGGCTTCTTGGTTGGGCAGAGAGGTGGCAAATGAAGTTTAATAGTAAAAAATGTAAAGTTCTTCATGTAGGTTACTCAAATGAAGGATTTAATTATGAAATGAATGGGGAGTGGCTTGAGACTGTGGACCAAGAAAAGGATTTAGGTGTGATTATTAGCAGTAATCTGAAGGTGGGAGATCAATGTTTGGAAGCAAGGAATAGAGCTAATAAGATGCTAGGTATAATTAATCGCAATGTAGTTTACAAGAGCAAAGATGTTTTAAGCAAGCTATATAATAGCTATGTTAGGCCAGCATTAGAGTATTGTGCACAGGTTTGGGCTCTTCATTTAAGAAAAGACAGATATGCTGGAGAGAGTACAACGTCGAGCAACAAGGATGATTTCTTTCTTTG
>SEYY01002990.1:55000-57500 GCA_009176605.1 Armadillidium nasatum | reverse complement strand
ATATATATATATATATATATATATATATATATATATATATATATATATATATATTATATATATATATATATATATATATATATATATATATATATATATATAAATGATCAAACTTGGACCTGCAGTAATACAGATCACAACCATGAAAAAAGTCTTTTATGTAAAAGGATCTTAGAATACACAGTTCAAAAGTAACTGCTAGCCAACTCCAGAATAGAAATGTCACACAGTTCAACAATATAATTGCAGTTGACATATCTCGGGTAACTATGTATGAATTATTTTGCGTCTTTCCACTAGCATCTCAGAGTGTGGTACCTTTCGACGTCAACCCACCCACTGTGGTATTGTAAAACACATCCTCTCACCTAAAGAGGAAGAAAATGGACTAGACATAAGGGACATCCTGAAACCATCACACGCAAGCATTCCTGAACTTAACATGTTTTCCATACAATAATATACAGAACCAACCACGTTGAATAGCTTTATCAGTTTCATGTGCAGCTAGAAAGAACCCTCAATGTTGAAGATTACCTTTAAAGTTTGCTGCTTTGAAGAAAGAGTTGAAGATGCAAATCATTGTTACAGTTTTAACGATAGCTTCACAGATAATTCATTGATTCACAGTTTCATTCCTACGTCTTCTTACGGATGATCAAAAATTTTCAAGAGTTTCGATAATGAAAACCCTCAGAATATCGATGGGCAGATACCGATCGTCATCATACTATGATAGAATCTCAACTCTGACAAACTTTTTAATGCAATGAATAGTTCGGTTTTGTTGGTAATCATTTTTGAAGAATTTAACTCGGACGGACCTCGAACTCCACTAATCTTTCGACGTAACCTTTAGTATATACAAAACGATGTTCCTCCACGCTTTAGGTTGGTGGCCAGATTAAACATAAATAATCTCGAAGATAAGTTCCAAACCGATGCATTAGTTGAGTGGACTAATTGAGTGGACTGCACACCCTCCCGATCGCAAAAGGGTGTGCCACTTCATTTAGGGCCATTTACGAAAATTTTTATGTGAAACACCAGTTCCTACTCTCGATGATCTTTACGACCTTATAAAGCAAACCTTCGACATAACACGGAACAACATATATAGTGTACCTCCTTATCTATTCGTGCATGTGCTACACATGAATATTGTTGTTTAGTACATTGTCATATACACATACACAGTCCTTCCTTAGCTACCAGCGATAGGTCAACAGCTACTAAGTATTGGCACCATTTGTACTTTTTCTGGAATTAGCGCGACATTCAAGCCACTGTAAAGTTTGAACATATTATTTTAGGACTCTTGTTCATAGAGACGTTTTTCATACTTGGAGTCTGTGCAAACACTGGACAAAGTTGGTCAAGCAATTTTGAAATACCATATATATATATTATTATTATTATTATTATTATTATTATTATTATTATTATTATTATTATTATTATTATTATACAATACACCATTTCCCGCATAATGCAGGGTGGAGTCAATTGCAGAAATTTGACATTCCTGCAATTGTACGTATATATATATATATATATATATATATATATATATATATATATATATATATATATATATATATATATATATATATATATATATATATATATATATATATATATATATATATATATATATATATATATATATATATATATATATATATATCTTCTGGTGGGCAAAAGTCAGAGGCCTTCAGATTTTCACCAGAGTTGGAGTATAACAGAATCAGGGACCGATTAAATACCGACATGTCCCCCCGATACACGGAGTTTAAAAGTGTGCAAGTCAGAGGAAGTTGGAAAAACAGATAAAAGGAGAGTGTGTTCCAGACTTTACCAGTAGAGTACAAGTAAGACTGAGCATAGCGATTAAGTCTGCAGTTGGACCGAGATAGGATGAGACAGTGTTGGAAAATGTGCCTCAAGAATCCTTCTCAATGGAGGAGGTATGCGACGTGAGAGGTCAGAAGAACAATGTCCGTTGCAAAAGCATATATATATATATATATATATATATATATATATATATATATATATATATATATATATATATATATATATATATATATATATATATATATATATCTATATATATATATATATATATATATATATATATATATATATATATATATATATATAATATATATATATATATATATATATATATATATATATATATATATATATATATATATATACCTCATTGGCAGTGAGATTCTTTTGTGGTCCAAGAAGGTACTCGGTAAGGTAGGGTTCCGATGGACGAAGTTCTTTAAAAAATCCATAAGAGCACAACACAAGAGAGATTTTCAACCACGATTTCATGTTTTTTTTTCTTTTTTTTCTTTTTAATTAATGAAATGCTCAAGACTTATCTTCTTAAAAGGCAGTTTAAAAGGCAAAAGCAAGATCTGAAATATATATATATATATATATATATATAATATATATAATATATATATATATATATATATAT
>SEYY01002990.1:37500-50000 GCA_009176605.1 Armadillidium nasatum | reverse complement strand
TTCAATTTTGATTAATTATTCAAACCATTTTATTCTTTATCAAATGTCGCATTGTTCTGTTCAGCTGTTATGTTATTCATTCCTTACGGAATGCTATTGCAATGATATGTGGAAGGAGATATAGACATCATAGTCAGAAAAAATTTGGAACAATAACATGAAGACAATACAAACAAGGGTGGTGGGAAGGATAGTGAAATTTAAGTACTGAAACCACAAAACTCCTGTTAATTAAATAATGCAATCATAGATAAGTTACAATAATATCCCTTGATTTACGTCGATGAAGTTTTATTCCAAAATTTCTTGAGCATGTTGATCAAGCTGAACCTCCGGTTTCAAGATTTGGCAATGTACTATACAGTTTTCATAGAGTTTATAATCCTGTAAGGTTTTCTGGACTTTATCAAGTAATTGTCCTTTATAAATCAATTTTAGCTCTGAGTTCTGCTGCATTTCAAAACTCAAGTTTTCGGATTTAAATCTACCGATTGTTTGAGTTAACTTTACTGAAACTTACTTCTCAGTTTCGTTGTCAAATTTTACTTTTATAGTAATGGCTTCTTCATCATCTCCCTCAAGTTTTTCTTAACAATCGAAAAATATGTATTCATCATTTATTAGCTCCATAATTTCCTAATAAACCTTTTCCAAAAAAATTTTTTTTTCCAAAAATGAGTTTATAAAATTTGATTGAAGCAATAAAAAAAAAAATTTAAAAAAAAAATTGATATTTAATATACTGAAAAAGAAACCAAACACCTAAATAAAGTGTGAAGCTACTAATTTATAATATGTAAAGTCATCTCTTATATAATGTTCTAATGAAATGTGTTCAAAAGAATATATATATATATATATATATATATATATATATATATATATATATATATATATATATATATATATATATATATATATATATATATATATATATATATATTTATATATTTACAGTTCAACACCACTCAAGGGCAGAGCCCTTTTCAAGGAGAGGGCATATATAAATAGAGAAAAGGAAGAAAACTCACTCAGACCTGAACCTAACGTACATCCATAGTATAAGTAATACTTATACTATGGTACATCCCTCAGGTGGGCACAGACGGAAGCTTTAAAGAGAGGAAGATTAAATACAGGAGGAAAAATAGATGATGGTAGAGAGTTCCACAGAACAGAGGGGGCTGAAAAGAAGGAGGCACAACAACAGGCAAGCCTGGGGTTTGCGGCATCCACACAAAAATTGGGAGGTGTTTTTGAGAGGGAGAAGTGAAGAAGTTAATTTTTTAAAGAGTTGAATTTCTTAAGGTTGCTATAAACCCACCAGGAAATCCTATCCAGATCGACAAGAATAAAATCTGAAAGTTGAAGACTAGAGGGAACGCTAGAAGCAAAAGAGGGAGCAGATTTGAATTGAGTAGAAGAATGTAGAATTGAGTCATCAGCATAAGAGTGAACAGAGTTAGAAGTGCAATTAAGAAGATCATAAATGAAAAGTAAGTATAAAGTTAAATATAAAACATTTATATTATAATATATTATATATATATATATATATATATATATATATATATATATATATATATTATATATATATATATATATATATATATATATATATATATATATTCTTCAGAATTTGCGTATCGAAAGCCTTCAACAATTAGTATAGGACGATACTTCGGCAGAAAAAAGATCCTAAAGGTATTTTTCTGAAAGTACACGTGATATTGCAATCTCAGGCACCTTCCTGATTCTTTTTTTGTTTGTTCACGGACACCCCCTCTCCGCCGGACAGGTTCCTCCCCGATTCGAGCCAATTTCAACCAGATTGAACCTCAAAAATAGGTTCAGGAAAGAGAGGGAGTTGAACGTAGCAATTGTGCAAGCTCAGGTAACTTCCTGATACCGATTTTGGGGTGGTTCACGGGACCTTTCAGGGGCCATTCCACCCTCTTGTGTCCAATTTCGACGGATTTAACCCCCAGTATCATTAAAGAGTGTGAGGTTGATTTGAGAGGAGTGATTTCAATTGCAAATCAAAACCCCAATAGGCTCTTTTTCCTGCCAAAGTCGCGTCCTATACTACTTTCGATATAATCCTGCACATAGTTTGGATTCATAAACCCTTCTTTTGGTATATATGTTCTTTCTCTTGTCTTATTTCTAATTTACTTTCTGGTCGTTCTATAACAGCTGTTGTAGACAGACATTATTCATCCTTTAAGCGTATAAATAGTGGTGTTCATCAGGGATCTGTCTTATCCCAATTTTATATATACTTTTCATTAAAGATCTTCTCTCTGTTACTTCATCACCTACCCATCCCATTGCAAAGACACCATCCTTCATTATTACTTTTATTTTGAAAGATACCCTATCTAACAATAATTATTTAACACTAGAATGGTAGCACTAGAGCAGTTTAAACTTCTAATATTTTTCGTATTTCTAATTGGGTCAGAGAAAACATTGCTATATTCAATGTCTATAAATCTCAGTTCCTCATCTTTTTACTCCATATAACCTTCCATAAATATAAGAAATGTTCTTCGAAATCACACAACTCAAATTTTTGCCTGACCTTAATTTAATATTCTTGTCAGACTTTTATTTAATTAGAACCTATTGAATTTTCAACTCTGGTAGAAATTAGTGGGTCTCTGACTTTTGTCCACAGAGTATTATATATATATATATATATATATATATATATATATATATATATATATATATATATATATATATATATATATATATATATATATATATATATATATATATATATATGGGTCAATCCATTTTTTCCGTACCAAAATAATGGAAGTTGGCCGCTCGATAATTTTAGAAAACTTTTATATTTTGCATGGCGTTAATGTTATCCCTGGGAAGTTCAAAACCACCATTCGTTTTTGTAGATTTACTCTGGTTGTAACAGGGTGAGCCAAAATGTTAGACCAGGTGGAGCCAAATTTTCACTTAATAGAGGCTAACATTTTAAGTAATATCTCCATATTGGTAAATCTTATACCAAATGTCATAGAGATTGATTTGTTAGGAATAATTTAAGGTACATTTCGCCTTTCATGTTTTTTTTTTGTGAAAATAATTTTTCACCATGAAAACGAATCCTAAAAATTGTGTTAAAAATCGAAGAAATTTCCATTTTTGAGGGTGTATTATTAAAAGAAGGAAATAATTTAACGATATAAAATTTTGTGTGATGATTCATACTAAAGTATGGTTTAACTTAAATCTTATTTGAAGTTGGGTAAATATTTTTAAAACAATTTACAGGGTGTTCAAAAATCAATTTTCCTGAAAATTGGTAACTTTGAACCTTAATATCTCTGGTTTGGTAAGTGCTAAAAATCTGAAATTTTCACACATTATACTACTACTATAGATGTTCCTTGACCTGCAATATTAACTTTGGTATTTGCTTGGTTTAAGAAATACAGCCATTCAAAAATGCCAAAAAAAATTTTTTTAAAGTTGTGTTATGATACCTATAATTATAGTTATTATAGTTCAAGACAATACATAGACAAATGAAATAGTGTGGCATCAAGGAGAAATGAAAACAAAGTTAAAAAAATTTAATTATAAGGTTAATATACATAAGAATGTACCATTATATCTACTTTAAATGACAAAATTAACTCAATAACTTTTAAAAAGTTGATCTACATATATATATATATATATATTATATATATTATATATATATATATATATATATATATATATATATATATATATATATATATATATATTATATATATATATATATATATATATATATAAAAAATAAAAAAAAAAATTAAATATATATATATATATATATATATATATATATATATATATATATATATATATATATATATATATATATATATATATATATATATATATATATATATATAATATATATATATATATATATATATATATATATATATATATATATATATATATATATATATATATATATATATATATATATATATATAATATATATATATATATATATATATATATACTACTTTGCGCTATAACTGTGATTGTTCAGAAGAAGAGAGATTTCTTCGGAAACTTTATTTGAGATGTTGTAATTTCTGCCTTTTAATGACATTTTCATTTCAAGCCCAAAAAGTTTTCTTAAAATATTTTTCATTGGGATCCATACCCGATCGCAAGCTGACATCTTGAATGAAGTTCTGGGTCCGGAAGGATGATAAAAATGTATGTAAACATCATCGTTCTCCACACTTATTTCTTCTACCTTTCCAATCCACCATTAGTCATCAAATACGCAAGCTACTGTGTCATTTATCTCTAAACTTAATGAAGCAATTTTGCTGACACAGTGGTCTTCGTAAACGTCGGTTTTTGAGGTTGGATAGCACCTAATTATGTTCTCTGAAAGTGGAAAGAATTTCTGAAAGTTTCTTGTTCCCATAATTCTCAAACAATTTTCATATCTCGTTTTAAGTCTTTCAATGTTTTCATTAATTTCTTCTTCTTTTACGAGAAAATAAGTTATTCTTCTTAATTTCTCTTTGCAGAATGAATATATTTGGTCAATATTAAGAATTTGGTGTGTTGTTGTTCTTTGTAAGCTGACTTTGCTTAATTCGCACATTGTTGTTCCTCCAACCCCATCACAGGCATTTTTCCCGTGGCAAGATGCAAAGAAATGCCATTCAGCTTTTAATGCGAAATCTTTTTGGTGATGGCAAATGTTAACAAAAATTTTTTTATTCTTATACTGGCTACCACTTCCATCTGAAAAATAAACTAGCTTTTCAACTTTAGGCAAATTATGTTTAATATATTTTACTACATATGTTTGGAAGACGTGAACAACTGATGTGTTGTGCTCTAAGTAGTTACATAAAGCACAAAGAGAGTGACTTCTTAATTTACTATTTTCATCTCTAAAATATAGAACAAATGGGTGCAAAGTAGCTTGGTCATTGACCCAATGATACCCTTGAATTTCGTCTTGGACTACGTACGTGTAGTTCTCGGCAAAATCAGCCAAGATTATGCATTCATTTTCAGATAGTTTTTCTTTCTTTTCTTTCAAAAATTGCGATTGAATTTTAGAAATATAATGGTGACTTTTGAGATTTGCAAATATATATATATATATATATATATATATATATATATATATATATATATATATATATATATATATATATATATAATATATATATATATATTATATATATATATATATATATATATATATGTAGATCAACTTTTTAAAAGTTATTGAGTTAATTTTGTCATTTAAAGTAGTTATAATGGTACATTCTTATGTATATTAACCTTATAATTAAATTTTTTTAACTTTGTTTTCATTTCTCCTTGATGCCACACTATTTCATTTGTCTATGTATTGTCTTGAACTATAATAACTATAATTATAGGTATCATAACACAACTTTAAAATTTTTTTTTTTTTTGGCATTTTTGAATGGCTGTATTTCTTAAACCAAGCAAATACCAAAGTTAATATTGCAGGTCAAGAAACATCTATGGTAGTAGTATAATGTGTGAAAATTTCAGATTTTTAGCACTTACCAAACCAGAGATATTAAGGTTCAAAGTTACCGATTTTCAGAAAAATTGATTTTTGAACACCCTGTAAATTGTTTTAAAAATATTTACCCAACTTCAAATAAGATTTAAGTTAAACCATACTTTAGTATGTATCATCACACAAAATTTTATATCGTTAAATTATTTCCTTCTTTTAATAATACACCCACGAAAATGGAAATTTCTTCGATTTTTTACACAATTTTTGGATTCATTTTCATGGTGAAAAATTATTTTCACAAAAAAAAACAAGAAAGGCCAAATGTACCTTAAAGTATCCCTAACAAATCAATCTCTATGAAATTTGGTATAAGATTTACCAATATGGAGATATTACTTAAAATGTTAGCCTCTATTAAGTGAAAATTTGGCTCCACCTGGTCTAACATTTTGGCTCACCCTGTTACAACCAGAGTAAATTTACAAAAACGAATGGTGGTTTTGAACTTCCCAGGGATAACATTAACGCCATGCAAAATATAAAAGTTTTCTAAAATTATCGAGCGACCATCATCGGTACGGAAAAAATGGATTATATATATAATATATATATTATATATATATATATATATATAATATATATATATATATATATATATATATATATATATATATATATATATATATATAAGGAAAGAATGTATAGGAAATATAGAATGAAAGAGGCGAGGTAAGGAAGGAAAATGAAATTGAACTGCCAAAACATGTAGAAATCCGACAACTAAAGAGGAAAAATGAAAAAAAAAAATTATAAGTATAGTTATTTCTATACAAATTTACATTTCCATTCTTATTTTGTTACCTACCAATTAACTGTTTTGTTCTCTTTACTTTTACTTTATATTTGTTTTTATTTATATTATTTATTTATATTTCTTTGTTTTTATGATTGTTTAATGTTCTATTAACTTTTGTGATATTTGCTACTATATTTTCAATAGTTGCTTAATCCTATCATTATGTTCTGCTTAGTGTCATTTACTTTAATGTTTCTTTTATTAATTTTTCAGCATTCTTTTGATAATGGTTTTCGTATAAATTTATTTTAGATAATATAAAAAAGCGCAATCTTTTGAAGACCCCTGGGAGAGAGTGTTTGGAGGTTGGTTTGAGAACGATGCTGGTCCTACTGAAAGGGTGAAAACCCTACCTGAACGAGTCTGGATAGGACTCATGGACCGGCATGGGGACCGGCGAGCCGAAGAACTTGATCTTTTGGAGGGCTCTGGGAGAACTTCTTCAAGCAGATGGGGAAAGATGCTGGTTCCACTGACAGGGTGAAAACCCTTCCTGGGAGAGGATATAGATATAGATATAGATAGATAAAAAACAGAAACGTAGATTTAACTTGAAAATTTATTTTGTCATTATTTTAGATAAAATGCAATTTAAGAAATTATGAAGAGAAGAAAAACGTGCTTCAAGAAAGAGAAAGAGGATTAACAAGATAAGAAAAGGATAATGTTAATCATTTTTATATTATCGTCCATCGCCTTTATAATCTTTTGGCAGTCGGAATTACCAATATTTATTGGATTTTTGGCGATGGTGTACAGTACGTTATCTGGCGAGAAATGACAATCGATGAAGAAAAGGAAAAAAGCTGCCAAGGAATCTTTCATAAAATATGATACTATTTATTTAATCACTGATTACTTGTTGTAATATATATTTGAATATATTTGAAAAATAAGAAGAAAAACGAAGTGGAAATTTTAAATTTAGAAATAGTATGCTCTCTCTCATCATGATTCTCAACTCCGTATAGAAAAGGAATATGAAAGATTTTCTTCTAAAATTTAGCTTACTTCTAAGAGAGGAAAAGGAACAGATTTTTAATGCTCTGATATACTGTGACTCAACAATGCCCATTTTTGTTTAAAACGAATGAGAAGAACACGAATATATATATATGAATTTGAAGAGGTGGGCTTTCTCCCTCATCATGATTCTCAACTCCGGATAGAAAAGGAATATGAAAGATTCTCTCACTCTCTCTCTCTCTCTCTGGACCTCTTTCTCTTTTCTTTCGTGTAAAATGAAAACCACTTCGAATCCCAGAAAATTTCACTTCTTCTCACACAATTTCATTCAAATCCAGTATATCAAATTATGTTTTAATTTAATAATAAGAGTTGTCCTTTTATGCTGTTACACGTTCTAATTTTTTTTCAGCTCAAATACAGATATAAAAATGAGTTTATATATTTAAAAATAGCATATACATATACGAAATTATCTAAACATTATTTCCTGTTTATATATAATTTTGTGATGACATTATTAAAATGCTTTTTTCCTTTAACATAAAAAATAAACAATTTTAATTTTGAATAATTATTAAAAACATTTTATTCTATATTAAAAATATCCAATGGTTCTGTTCAGCTTCTTTGTTAGTTAGGTCTTACCATGAATGAGATTTGGACATCTTCATTGTCTGTAAAAATAACATACAGTATCGTCAAGGCAATCGAAATGAGAGGGATGTGAATATAATTATAATGGCAGAACTCAAACCACAATATTAGAGATGTTAAAAATATGTACAGTATTAATCTCATATTTTCATTTCGGTTGTTGAAGTTGTGTTATTGAGTTTATTGAGGTTACTATTCAAGATGCATCTGAGGTTTCAAGATTTGACAATGAACTATACAGTTTTCGTGAAGATCATAATCTTTTAAGGTCTTCTGGCCTTCATCAAGTATTTGTCCATTGTAAATCAATTTTAACTCTGAGTTCTGCCGCATTTCAAAGCTCAGGTTTTCGGACTTAAATTTACTGATAGTTTTGTTTAACTTTACTGAAATTTACTTCTCAGTTTCGTTGTCAAATTTTAATTTTATAGTAATGGCTTCTTCCTAATCTCCTTAGAGATTTTCTTGACAATCGAAAAATTTGTCTCCATCATTTAGTACTCCCATAATTTGCGAATAATCTTTTTCCAAAGAATTATTTTTCACAAATGCGTTTGCAAGCATGATTAAATCAATAATATAAAAAATAAAAATTCAAACTTAATAATGATAAGCAAATTAAATGTGTAAATTTTGAACCTTCAAAAAAAAGTTTGAAGCTACTAAATTATTATAAAACGTAATTTTTTATACAATTTACTTTAGAAGTGTTTATATATATATATATATATATATATATATATATATATATATATATATATATATATATATATATATATATATATATATATATATATATATATATATATATATATATATATATATATGAGAGAGCTCTGTGAGAACAATATACGGTCTGAGTGACTGGTTTGATGTGAAGGTCGGTGTTAGACACCTCTTTTTTGCTATGTATGGATAAGGGTACTCTGTAGACTGGTATGATGGAAGAGTTGGGGGTAGTTACAGTATACGCTGATGACATTGCTTTACTGGAGGATAGGTTAAAAATGAAGAGAGCGCTGGAGACTTGGAAGGACATGCTATGGGGAGAAGGTTTAAAAATGAATGTGGAAAAACGGAGGTCATGAAGATAGCGAGAGTCCAGGAGGATCTAAATATAGAACTGCACAGAGAAAGAATGAAAAGTGTTACCAAGTTCAAATATCTAGATGTGACCGTAAACAGCGGAGGTGCGATGTTGGCTGAAATTGATGAAAGAATTGGTAAGTTTTCTAGTTGAGTGGGCCAATTGCATTTTCTTAGAGACAGAAACGTTCCGAGATAAGTTAAGGTATTGTTGTATATGACAAAGCAGCGAGCGATGCTGTTGCACTGAGCAGAGGCGAGGAACCTCACCACAAGTACTAGAAACAAAGTGGTTTCGGCGGAGATGAGGGTCCTGAGACCTTTTATGGAGGGTCACGTGGTGGGAACATTAGAGAAATCAAGTTATAAGACTGGAGCTGAGAGTGAAACCGATTGATGAACTGGTGGAAAGAAAACTGATGAAGTGGCATGGGCTACAATCGGTACCCAGCAAAATTTTACAACTGATACCCACGAGGATGGAGGCCGACCTGGATACCTAGGATGAGATGGAGACATGGTGTTGTTGACGTGTTGAAGAGACGGGAAAGAACATTCGAGGAGGTGGAGGTGATTTCTTATATATATATATATATATATATATATATATATATATATATATATATATATATATATATATTATATATATATATATATATATATATATATATATATATATATATATATATGGATCTTTTTAACTATATACGGCCGGTTTGAAAGAACATTTGATGATTAAAAAGAATCGAACACTTTTATTATAAAGAAATATAGTATGGTAATATATTTTAAATTGTATATGAAGCTCAAAGAATAAAATGCAAATAAATTTATTATATATATATATATATATATATATATATATATATATATATATATATATATATATATATATATATATATATATATATATATATATATATATATATATATATATATATATATAGTGTACTAATATGTTTAAATAAATCAATATAATTAATAATATATATATATATATATATATATATATATATATATATATATATATATATATATATATATATATATATATATATATATATATATATATATATATATATATATATATATATATATATATATATAGCACCCAACCTCTTAGAAACTTTTTTAGAAAAAGAAGTAATGTGATCCTTCCCTGAAAGATCCCCAGAAAAAGGAACACAGAGAATATTAAGGAGTGATGAAGGTTTGAGTTGTGAGATTTAAAAGATGTCATTGTTGTGTGGAAAGTTGTGTCTAATAAAGAGATGGAGGATGTGAGTTTTTGAGGCAATGAAGACTAACATCTTTTCTCTGGCAAAAATATATATATATATTATATATATATATATATATATATATATATATATATATATATATATATATATATATATATATATATATATATATATATATATATATATATATATATATATATATGTCTTGGATCTACATATTTCAAATAAATATAAAAATCGAAGAATTAAAAAGTTAGCAGTTTTCTTTTAACAAGTGTAATGATAGGGAAAAAGAAGAACTAAATAAATATTAAAGTGCGTACTTATTATTAAGCACTAAAAATAATATAATATATATATAATATATATATATATATATATATATATATATATATATATATATATATATAATATATATATATATATATATATATATATATATATATATATATATATATATATATATATATATATATATATATATATATATATATATATATATATATATATATATATATATATATATATATATATATATATATATATATATATATATATATATATATATATATATATATATATATATACTAAACAGAACACTCCGGAATACCACTGTTAATTGATTTAAAGGATAAACTGCGGCCGTCTACAACAGCTACTGAATGGAAACAAGAGAGAAGGCCATAGTCTGTAGATAAAAGGATTGATACGTAAAGAAGGAAGTTTAGAAATGAAAGCTTTGTTCCAGACTCTATCAAAAATTTCCGAGCAACTCAAAGTTATATCAAACACAACGAAGGTGTGTTTATCTCCGAAACCATGAAGGATTTTGGTCAAAACAGATGGCAATAGATGAAAAAGGATTCCGTTATCTAAAAGGAAAATTTGATGCAAGAAACTGAATGAAGGTATTTTTTTGCTCTGAAATAAGAAAACTCATGAATGATATAATCTTCAGAGAAAATCTACGTTTGCTAGAGCTAGTACAATGAAATGAAGGGCTGAAAACTATACTGATTTAATGAAGATGTGAAAAACCTATCAAAGAATGGACTGTTGGATATCTCTAAAAATGCACGTTTGAATTCTCATCTAGTTTTTTTTCTCTACAACCCATAGTAATATTAGTGATGATCATGGTGAGAGTTTCCATCAGGATATCTCTGAAATCGAAAAATGTACAAAAGTATATTCAACTTCAACATGACGTGCGATTACTTCTAGTTTCTATAGTGATAGAGCAGTTAAATTACAGTCCCAAGAGCAAGGGTTTTAAACAATTTTGATGATATCAGGATCTAAGCCGTTTTTCTGGATTTGGTAAATTTTTTCTTTGAGAGCATAATTTACTCACTGTCAGGACAAAGATGCATTACTACATTTAGTAAAGTGCATTATTCAAAATGACTTTAAAGAAGTCCCAGTACATCAGCTTTTTGAGTTATGGGCATCTGTGTATGAATGTTATATTATAATATAATAATAATATGCAGTATATATATATATATATATATATATATATATATATATATATATATATATATATATATATATATATATATATATATATATATATATATATATATATATATATATATATATATATATATATATATATATATATATATATATATATGAAAATGCCTTCCGTTTTTGCTTTTTTTTCTTCTCTTGATTCCTTTTTTCGAAGAACGTTTCTTGATAATAGAATTTATTCATTGCATCACACTCCTTTCGCTATCATTTTCAAAAAGTAGGAGAACTGTAGAGAGAAAGATTGAAATATGTTAATATTTCAATCTTTCTCTCTTCAGTTCTCCTACTTTTTAACTTACCGTAAATCTAAACCACTTTTCAATCCCAAATACTTACACCTTCTTTTCCACAGTCAAATTCACATCAAGTAAAGCAAATTATGTTTTAATAACTCTAAAACACTAGTAGGCCTTTTATTATGTTTCACATTTCTGAAATTTGTTTTTTTTTGGTTCACACACAAGTATGAAAAATAAATTTATGTAATTGAAAAATTGTATATTTTATTTTCTTTCACAAATTACTTCCTTTCTATTTATAGTTTTGCGATGACACTTTTAAAAACATTTATCGTATTAACTTAAAATATTAACAATTTTAATTT